>APFE031285875.1:31881-42629 GCA_000404065.3 Pinus taeda | reverse complement strand
TATATGAAAAAACCTCCAAATGTTTCTTTGGAGTACAAGAGGTGGAATATTTGGGTCATATTGTATCTCATGAAGGTGATAAGGTAGACCCTAGAAAAATTAAAGCCATTAAGGAATGGAAAATCCCCACATCCAAAAATCATTTGTGAGTATTTCTCAGGTCGACAGGGTATTATTGCAAGTTTGTTAAGAATTATGGGAGAATATCAGCACCTCTAATAACATTACTGAAGGAAGATGCATTTTCTTGGACTCTAGAAGCAACAAAAGCCTTTGAACATATTGAAGAGGCAATGTGCCAAGCATATGTCTTAGCTACACTAGACTTCACAAAAACCTTTATTGTGGAATGCGATGCCTCAGGAAATGGAATTGGTGTTGTTTTAATGCAAGAAGAAAGAACCATTGCTTTTGAAATTCGTCCAATCAAAGGAAGGTATTTACACAAAGCTATTTATGAGAAGGAAATGGTGGCAATACTACACACACTTAAAAATTGTCTTTTCCGTCGTAGTCCTTAGAGATATCTTTCCAATGGGTTATCATGCACATCAAATGGAGATAATATGACCAAGTCGTGACCCCAAGAAGTTGGCTATCCAACTCACCCCAACAGGGTCGATAAAATCTTGGTGTTACATCTCCTCGAGTTAGGGTTTTGGTTGTGTAGGGATTGCTCTTATTGTTCATTAATAAAAAGGCCCTTGAGCCTCATTGTAACACAGTTTAGAGGGATGTAGCTACCATATCTCTTCTCAGAGATAAGATACCATCGCCCGAGCTAGTCTTATTTCCATTCTGTTTGTAAGCATATTTCAGTATTTGATATTAATGAAATGAACTATTCTCTACTACATCTTTGTATTTATGGTTATATCTATAATTTTTTGCGTTCTTGTTTAAATCTGGATCAATCAAGATTTGTTCCCCACAAAGTTTTCAAACTTAAAAGGCATCATAGGTGATTTGGGAGTGATGAAAATCACTTTGAAACTAGATGGGAAGCTTGTTAAGCAGAGGCCATATTGCCTTAATTCTAAGTACAAGGAAAAGGTCCGCTTGGAGTTGGACAAGATGCTGGCAGCAGGTATTATTTAACCAGTGGAAGAATTTGGTTGGGTGAGTCCAATGGTAGTTCAGGAAAAGAAGCAAAAGGACAAAATTAGAATTTGTGTAGATCTTAGGAAGCTAAACAATGCCTGCGTTCATGATCCTTTCCCAACTCGGTTCACAGATGAAGTATTGAATAATGTTCGTGGGTAGTGTAATCACCTAGATTGAACCTCCAGTTGAAGGAAGGCAATGCTAGGGTAACCACAAACCATGCTTAGCCAAGTAGCTAGCCCTACTAGGTTGGGAGAGGGCTCTCTCCGTAAGGATCTCAACCAAGATGACTGGATCAGGTAAATGATATTAAGCTAGGTATAGTAGCATGAAATTTGATTGTATTTTGAAGGGGTTTTTCTAGATCAGGAGGAGCTGGACAGTTTAGGTCTAGGGAATTAGGTCAGAATTGCAGGGTTTTCAATGGGGCAAGGTAGGCATAGGCCTTAGCACTCAAGGGCTTGATGGGGTGAGATGTTTTAAACTAGTGAGAATCTAAGAAGAGCATGTGAAACCATGGATCCTTCCTAGACTGCAGAAAACATGAAATGGTGAATGGTTTCCCAAGGGAGAGCACTGATGTAATGAATTCTGCCTATCAACTTGAAAACATTCAACTAGAACCAATGAAATGATTTAAGAAGCATACAAAACACATTAACATATGATTACAAAAGAAGAACTGTACTAAAACTCATACCACATGGATCCCATAAAATAGTTGCAATTCTTATTAATCTCTTGCCAAACTGCTTACAAAAGGTGTACAATCAAGGTCCGAGCATCTAGCTGAGTCTAACCCTTTACAATGAGAAATAAGAAGAATATATAGACATGAATTCAACCTCATCCCATTCTCAGGGGTCAAATCCCTAAGATGGGGAGCTAATCTAATTAATACTAAACAAGAAACAAGAATATAGGCATCATCAACAACTTGCCTCTAAAAGTGAAAAACTGATTCATTTGAGCTCAAACTAACTTCTAAAGGAATGAATCTACCCTCTATTACTATTTATCTCTAATAATGACATTCCAAGTCATCATTTATAATGGTGAATCATCATCCATGATATATAATCCATGAACCTAGTCGAAATATGGAAAACAAGCCATCCTTAGCAAAGTCTACCCTACGCGCAGTGCCACTGGCCCAACGTGCAGTGCCAATTTCAGGTCCCTTTTGCAGGCCTTCCTGGCATCCAAAATGAGCCCATGATAGCTCATTGGAAAGGTATTCAAGTAAAATTTCCAAAACATTTTGAATTTCGGCATTTGAAGGTCATTTGACCCCTCAAAACTGGATTCTCCCAAGACTACTGTGTGTCCAAAAAGTGGCAGAAAGGTCATTTTTAGGGTGTTTTTTGACCTTTTGGTGGACCAGTTTTGCCCAAAAAACTTTGAAAATCACTAGGGTGCATGTCCTCATCGCTCTGAATCCAAAAATGAAAACTATTTCTTCATTGGATGCCTCTTGAAAAAGCGCAGCGCCGGTGGCACTGTGCGTCTAGGCAGTTTTGTTGTGTGTAAAATTTCAAAATTTCTTCTAAACTTGCCCAAAATTTGTGAGAAGCACCCTCTTCAAGTGTCCTGATGAGCCAAGGAGGCTTCAATAAGCATCCTAAGTATATCCTCCCCCTTTTTGCCTTTCAAGGCCCGCCTTAGCCTAGCTTTCATCTTCTTGACCCTCATATTGCAAATCTTGTTTCGGGTCCTGTAATGATAAGCCATGTTTATGATCATCTGAATGTCTCTATTGGCCTTCTGTAGTAGCTTCTCAAGATGGAATTTTACTCTCTCAAGCCAAGTCTCCCTATCATCTTCAATCTCTTTCTCAATGAAAGTCAAAGTGACTTGTGCCTCTTTGCCACTTTGTTGTTTAATCTTGAGCATTTCCAGCTCCATGAGGACTTGTTTGTCACTTAATGGCTTGTTTTCATGCTCCAAATATGTGATAACATATTTGGCCCTCTCCAAATTGTTTTCCAAATCTTGTACCTGAGCTTCTCTTTCTTATATGATGATTTCTTTGATGGTTTCTTTGTCCCGAGCCTCTAAGTCAATGATTTCAAGTCCATGATGAGTATAATGCTGCTTCGGCTCATCATGCTCAGTCAAGTGAAAGTCCCTTTCCTTATTATCATCAAGACTCTTCTTTGGCATTTTTTCCTTCCATTTGTGCAGTTGCTGCACCTATAGCTGTTGTGCTGAAGAAGAAGGCAAAGCCCCTTCCACATCTTGTGGAGCTAGCATTTGCCTATGGGCTGATGAAGAAGGCAAGGTCCCTTCCACATCCCGTGGAGAAAACACTTGCCTATTAGCTACAAATAATCTCCTTGTGCCCCTCTGATAGGTCATGTAAATGGGAACCTCATCGGTTCTAGTATTCTTGGCCTCATCATCTGTTTTCACTTGAATACTGCTAGAAGGCCCCCTTGCTTCTTGAGACACTGGTGGAGGAATTTGAGGACCCGTGAAGATATCATGAGAAATAAAGGTCTCCCAAGAGATATTGAGGAGACTAAGATGATGAAGCACAATGATCTTGATCAGGGAATAGTGATAGAGTCTACTCATCTGTTGAGGATATGGCTTCGTTTGGACAAAATGAGCCATCTTCTCAATATTCCTGAACAAGAAGTAAGAGAGGCTTAACATCCTCACCCTAGTAAAATGCATGAGGAGCCTGATGTGATAGGTATACAACCTGGAAAACCTTCCCTCACAAGTGAAATACTTCATGATGATTTTCATCATGGGGACGTACTTTTCTTCGAGAAATATAAAAGGAAAAAGTCTATTCACCACATTTCTGTACTAGGATTTGATATAATGCTCATAATAGTGTTCATCCAGGTCCTGGGCTTTGTATCACTTCTCCCCTACATTTGGAATAATGGTGGCATCTGAAGTGATGGAAGGTGAAAATGTGAAGGTTACCCCAACAAGAGTCACCCCATTGTTCCGAAGATGAGCTACAAAAAGTCTAGTGAGCTCTGGGTGGTATTGAACTCTCTCTACCTGCTCACAGAACTCATAGCAACGAATATTTCTGAAACATGTGATAGCCAACTGAGAGGCCTGCAATTCCCTAAGGTTTGATGGCTCTTCTCTGATAATCCTGCCTCCCTTGTGTGGTTTTCTCTGTTGCCTAGCTCTATCTGTTGAGGTGTCACTGCCTATGTTTGCCTCCTCCTCATAGTCTCGATCTTCTTGGTCCATGTTTGCAAGGTTGAGGTTGTATGAATGGAATGAGTAAAAGTGTTTTTAGGAAAGAGGGGATGGGAGATGAGCTTATGGCTAGGAAATGAATGAAGGAGTAGGAAATGAGAGGGAGGGCTTGTTTGAGAGACTGTCCTTGGGGAAGAGGGATAAAAGGGATGGGGAAATATGGAATAGGGATAAAGGGACAAATGGATAAGGGATAGGGAAATAGGGATGGGGTTTAGAGCTGTAGTGAGTGATGATAGGATGAACAATGAGGGTTTAGGGTTTTAGGCACCACTAGGGAAATTTTTAGGGTTTCATACTTAACATGGAGGATGAAGCTTATGACGTGGATATGAAAACAAAAACTGAAGTGAGGGATGTCAACTTACCTGCAATGATGGAAAGAGGGAACAATTTGGAGGTTTCTTGAAGTTTTGAGGGCTATCTGACCCTCCTACACAATGTGCAGTGCCGGTGCCCAGACACGCAGCGCCACCCTGGAAGCGCAGCACCAGTGTAAAATTACACTGCATAAATTCCCCAGACGCGCAACGCGAGTCTCAACGCACAGTTCCAAGCCTTCAATGCATAGCGCCAACTTGCATACCTTAGAAGCGCAACACTGCTCTACCAATGCATAGGGCCACTGCTCCACTTCTCTAGAAGCGCAATGCCACCCTCCAGAAGCATAGCACCAACCTTCCTTCACCCAAAACTCACTCAAGCTTGCCTCTTCTTCTCACTCTTTTGACTTCTTGCTTGCCAATGAGAATAATGAACTTGGAAATGAAATGTGTGAGCTTAAATAGGAGTAGATTTTGATTTTTCATTTGAAAATCCACTTTCTAATGTTTCTTGTCCTTCTTCAAACTCTGTTTTAATGCCTTTTTCTTCTTTTTGTCTTTGTAGGTGGATAAATGCTCAACTTGAACTGATTTTTGCAGTGTTTCTTTGTCTTGCAGCAAGGAGAGATGCTTTGGTGTATCTGGGAACATTTATTACACATAGTGACTTAAAATTACATAAGGAATACAAATAAACTCAAAATACTCTGTTTACACCTCAAAAACATGTTTTTGAGGTGAAAAATACATTAGCTTAAAAGATAATTATTAAGTGGCTATGACCTACAAGCCACCATGGTTGACTTATTCATCATCCTCATATCCTTGCTAACCTTTATTTACATGTTAAAATCAGGCTCTTGACCCTGGAAATGAAACCTTAAGACCTAATGAAAACATACCCTATGACCTAACGGAAGCATGATTGCAAATGGACCATGAAACTATAACTGAAGACAACCTGAAGAAGGGTCAACAAGTATACTCTATAAGGGAAAAATTGGACTTTTTGAAGAGAAGACAACCATCAGGGGATCAGTTTGACATGACTTAATGGAATGATGTAAAATTTTCATTATGGGACCCATAAAATGACAATGCAAAGAGAAAATTTTGGTCCCTAATGGAAGTATGCAGATATTGACACTAACATTGGCCTTATTGGGGATGGCAGCTCCTTAGAGGTGTCAAGAACACCGTAGACCAAGTGCCTCATCCATTGGGCAATACGGTAAAAAAAAAAAGTGAAAAATGACTCAATGCAAACTGAAAACTGACTCACAACCAAACCGACTCTAAACTTGACTTAGAAACCAAATCAACCAAACTTGACACTAATCATTCAAACTTTCTAGACTTCACTTTGGGCCCCAAGCTCAGATGACAGTGTACTTGAAATCTTGCAATGAAAATAAAATTGGGATATACAATGAAGGTGAAGTAACTTTAGGGAACAAGCTCAAAAGTACTAGTGCTTGAGGAGACTACCATTCACTGGCCCTCCTAAACAATCTTGACCATCCATTTCCTTCAACAAAAATGCATTCTATCTCCGATAAGCTGAGATTTTATACGGTCCTTTCCATAAATTATCAAACTTACCATGCTTTCCTTTTTCCTCATTCCATGCATCCCACCGCAACACTACATCTTCTAGTTGAAACTTTCTGTTTTGGTTTTGCGGTCATAAATATTTTTTATCTTCTCTTGCAACCAAAAAGTGCTTTGGGAAACCTCTTCCCTTGTTTGTTGAAGGTGAATCATTTGATTAATTCTGCGTTGAATATCATCCTCTTTGCTGCTAGCTTCCTGTAATAATCTCATGACCATGACTGCAAGTGATGTAGGAAATACTGTATCAGCACCATAAATCAACTCAAAAGGTGACATACCTATGGATTTCTTGCTATTTACTCTGTCGGCCCATAAGGAATTAACAAGCTTTTGATGCCAATTCTTCTTGTTTACCTCCAACATTTTCTTGATAATGTTCACCAAGGACTTATTTGATGATTCAGCCAATCCATTGCCTTATGGGTAATATGTCGTGGAATGACCCAATGTAATATTGTACTTGTTGCAAAACTCAACCATCTTCTTGGACTTAAATGTTGCTGCATTATCTGTTATAATCTTCTGAGGGAACCCAAAATGAGACAAGATATTAGATTCTAAAAATTGAATAATTATTGTGTCCGTGGCTTGCCTAGTCGGAATGGCCTCAATCCACTTGGTAAAGTAATCAGTAGCCGTCAAGATCCATCGGTGTTGTGCCGATGATGTAGGATGGATTTCCCCTATGAAATCAAGTCCCGACTACTGGAAAGGTGCTTTTACTTCAACTGGCTTCAAAGGAAGAGGAAGAAACTTCCTTTTTCCTTGAAAAACATGGCATTCATGGTAGTCCATCACTATCTTATACAAATCTGAAAACAAAGTCGGCCAATAATATCCTGCTCTCAAAACTTTTTTAGATGTTGTTTTCCAAAACAAATGACCACCAAAATCACTTCTATGAAAATCATTCATTACTTTTTAAGCTTCATCTTCAACCAAACAATTAAGAAGAACTCCTCCCAGATCTTTCCAATAGAGAACACTATTTAAAATGCAGAATTTTACAGACTTGAGTTTAAGTGATCTACCTTTACTTCTTGACATTCCAAGAGGTGGCAAAAGATGCTGAAGAACATAAACTATATCAGAATACCAAGGTGATTTGAGAAAAATTTCTGATACCTGAATGAGTGAGCCATCATCTTCGTCCTCTGACATCACTGTAATAAGATTTATGTCTAGAGCATGCAAATTTGATTCAGCCATCAGTTTTTCCAAGCCTTGTCCTTTGATCAGTTTGGTAGGCTTAATCTCAAGATCATAACCCAATATTTCTGCTATCCACTTACCTCTTCTTCCCTCCGAATCAGTTTGCATGAGAACATCCTTGATTGCTTCATTAGGAACATAGGCTATAGTATGTGAATGCAGAATGTATACTTTGAAATCTTTCAATGCTTTTATAAGAGCCAGTACTTGTTTTTCAATGATATTGTACTGTAAGGCAGCATCTCAACTAGTTGTACTGAAAAAAGCAATGGGTTTCTCCACTTGATCCCTCTTTTGCATCAACACCGTAGCCATGGTGTGCTAAGATGCAAATGAAAAGATAATAAAATCATGAGTATAATCTGGACTAATCAAGAATGGAGCTATAGTCAAAGAAAAATTTACCAAGTTGAATGACTTCATGGAATCCTCGGTCCATTTCACAGTGTTGTCCCTCTTCAACATATTAGTTATTTCACGTAAATTTTTAGCCAAATTTGGTATAAATCTACGTAAGAAATTCATCTTACCATTGAAAGCCTGAATCTCCTTTTTTTTGCACAGAAAGTTTATATGTTGAATTGCCTCCACCCTTGAAGGATCAATGTGAATACCATCTTTAGAAATGATATGACAAAGGAGTTTACCCTCATCCATGGAAAAAATACTTTTCTTCAGGTTTAGAGAAATCATGAACTTCCTACATTTCTGAAAGACAATCCTCAAGTGGTGCAAGTGTTCATCATCAGAACCAGAAAATACTGTCAAATCATCTAAATAAACAACCAAGAAAATATCCTTCTCATTAGCAAAAGCTATGTCCATCACCCACTGAAAATTGGTTCTAGTATTCTTCAATCCAAATGGCATTTTGGCATACTGAAAAGTTCCCCAAGGTGTTGTGAAGGCAGTTTTGTCTTGGTCTTTTTCATGCACCAAGATCTGATTATAGCCTGAGTAACCATCAAGTAGTGACATCCGTGATGCTCCAAATACTCTTTGCATAAAATGGTCCATCTTAGGAAGTAGGTAATTATCCTTTAGGGACACCCTTTTGAGGTTTCAGAAATCTATGCACAATCTTATCTCTCCAGTCTTCTTTCGTACTAGGACCAAATTTGAAATCCAATCAGAAAATATAATTGGAACAATGATGCCAGCTCTAAATAATCTATTTACCTCTTTCTTGATGGATGGCAATAGCGTTGGATTGATTCTTCTCAACTTTTGTCTGAAAGGCTTTTGATCCGGTTTCATAGGAATGGTATGCTAACTGATATCCTTGTCATAGACCTTCAAATCTGAATAATCCCAAGCAAAGACATCAGAAAATTCAGAAAGTAATCTAACATACTTATCCTTTACTTCGGGAGACAATGCTTTTGATAACTTTACAAGCTTGGGCTTGTCAACTGTTCCAAGATTTACATCTTCAACTTCTTTGTCCGTAGGAATCAAGCTCGGTTTTCTTGCTACATCATCCTGATCAAAAAGCTCCTCTAAAGGTATGAGACCTCTAGGAATAATATTATCCTTTAGCTGTAAAACCTCCATCTGATTTACCTCAATCTCTTGTTCATCGGAATCACAATCATCATTAATCGAAGAATTCTTAAACTTTCCTTCATTCTGAAAAAAGGCATTAATTTCATTATCATCCCAAAACACTTGCCAATACCTCAAGTTATCAGGAACAACAGGTTTATGTTTGACATGAATTTCAAATTTGTTGCTAGAATTCATTGAAATCTTCAAATTGCTGGCTACTGTGGTGAGTGAATCTGCAATGGTGTTTTGAGTCCGGGGTACTGTTGTCAAGGTATATTATGGAAACATCCTCAAAATATCCAGAACCGCATTTCTATAGGCTCCCATCCATGGATTCTTTGCTTTATATTCTCCTTTTACCTATTTAATTACTAGCTCTGAATCTCCATAAACATAAATCCTTTTCGAATTGAGCTTCTTTAAGATTTTAAGACCTATAATCAAAGCCTCATACTCCGCTTCATTATTAGAGCAATCAAAAGCTAACTTGTAGGAACATGCTCTAAAATTACTTGGGACTTTAGCAGGCTGGAAAGCATGGATTCGAATCGAAATTTCAATACCAGCATCATCCTTACCCATAGCACCATCGAAGTCCATGCTCCAAAGGCCGGCTTCATCTTCTAGATGCTAAAATTTTGTTTCCTTCTCTACCTTACTGTTACGCAGTAATTTGTCACCGTTGGTCACCGTCCTTGTTAACCCCCCGCTGTCACACATTGGAGGACACATTTACGGACCTGTGACCAGTGACACAACTTGAGAACACTTGCATTGAAGTCTCCTGAGTATGAATTTCAATAACCCTGAAGACACCCTTTGAAGATTAACCTTGGAAGATACCTTTTTTCCATTAGCGCGGGTCCACAGTGTCTAACCCGCGCCAATGTCTCAGTTCCTACAAAGAGGACGCACCCATAGACGCCCTTTCATAGAGCACAACCCACGCCACACAATTTGGGCATGATTTTTGGCCAGCGCGCATTGGAATTTTTTTTCCTCCATGACTCACCCAGTTCCCTGAAGGAAAAATCCCATAAAAGCAGTCGGGTGTCGTCTTTTCTATCCAAGACAACCCAGCTCAATGGTTATTTTGGGACAATGCCAAAATCTTAGAAGGTGTCCACATACAACGCATATCTCTTCTCCCCCCATCTATAAATTCCTGTCTCCCCACATTGAACAGGCTAGTGCTAAGAGTTAACAAGTTAGTGAGAGTGATAGTATGAGCTAAGAGCTGAAAGAGAGGTTATGCTGCCGGATTGTGGAGAGAGAAAGTGACTTTGCAAGACATGTCAGACTGCTAACCCAGCTGGAGGAGATTTGCAGCGTCAAGCCTTAAGTGGTTGTAATTCTTCTCTCTTTTCTATTGAATGATAAGCAACTGTTATTATGGTTCCATTCACATGTTCTACTGGTAATATTTGAATTATATCCTGCTTGACTGATATATAGTTGTACGATTTCGGATTTTACGCTTGTTTTTGGGTTGTTCTTCATTTTTGCAGGTGTCCATGCGTGGAGCGCAAGGATAGTGACCGGCCAGAGCTAGAGGACAGGAGCGACACTTCTCCCACAGCAAACAGCGTTGGATCTCAGGTTGGTCTTCCTGATCGACTTCTAAATTGTACAATTAGGAACTTGCATGCAGCGTGTATGATTGTTGCTAGACCCCTGTGGGGCTAGTGGGATCACCTCTGTCCGCAAAGGGGATTT
>APFE031285854.1:0-13050 GCA_000404065.3 Pinus taeda | reverse complement strand
TGCCCCATAGAAGCCCACTATTGTTATTATTGTGCCCTTACATTGTTATTTTTATGTCGGCTCTGATTATATTATGACTCCTTAGACTCCTATATATAGAAAGGAGGTCTTGTCATTTGTATCATCGGAGAATTTTTCACTTATGTAATGTAAAGGAGGTTGCCCCCTCGAAGAGGCTAAATTCTAAGGCATTCAACTATCTTTTCTTTCTTTTTGTGAGCTGGTTTCATAACAGATCCTCCTTGCAAGACTCAATCAACTGATCATCACATGTCAATATTAGATCATCAACATAAAGAATAATGATCAATGGCTTACCTTCTACCATAATGTGGCAAAGGTTCACATCCACTTCACTCTTTGTGAAGCCCAACCCGGTGAAATAGCTATCGATCCTCGTGTACCAAGCACGAGGTGCTTGCTTCAACCTGTATGAAGCTCTTTTGAGTCGACAAACATGTGACCCATGATTGAAGGTCTCAAATCCTTTTGGCTATACGCCTCTTCCTTAATCTTGCCATTGAGGAATGCAATATTCACATCCATCTGATGGATCTTCCAACCCATATGAGCTAATAATGCCAACATCGATATGATAGATGAGTACTTTGCTACAAGAGACAAAGTCTCATCATAGTCGATCCCCTCGACCTGTGAGAAGCCACGGGCAACAAACCTTGCCTTATGTTTCTCCACACTACCATAAACTACTTGCTTTACCTTGTAAAACCATCAAGAACTCACCACTGACTTGTTCTCTGGTCTTGGAACAACATACCAAACACTGTTCTGAACTATGGAGTCATAATCCTCCACCATAGCATCAACCCAAACTAGTTGCTGCACTGCTTCCTCGAAGGAAGATGGTTCAATCTCTATACATTCCCCAACCAGGGCCATGTAACCTGTGTACCACTCAGGTGACCTCCTCTGTCTGCACTGAGAAGATGGCTGTCCCACATTCTCTCTTGCATCCATCATCAAACTGTCGCTTCCCTTGAGCATTTTCACCCATCTCTAGAAGACTCTGCATGAGTGGATATCTCCACTCCTGGATCCTCTGCATGTGGCTGCTCCGCATCAGTCTGAGGCTCCTCCTCCTTAGGAACTAAAAGTTACTCCTTTGCATGCAACTTGAGCTCCCTCTCAAGGGAAAATCACATGGCCTTCTTCTCATCAAAATTCAGATCTTTGCGTACCACTGTCCTCTGACTAGTAGGAAAGAACACCCGATAGTTGCGGGGTGTGTCAGTGTACCCCACAAGTATCCTCAACTCAGCTGTTGGCTCTAACTTCTTTTGGGCATCTTTGGTCACATGGCAATAAACCGATGATCCAAAGATCTTGAAGTGACTCACATCTGGTCTCTTCCCAGAAAAGGCCTCCACTGGTGTCTTCATCCCCAGTATACAATGCGGGCTTCTATTCTGCAAGTATACTGCTGTATTGCATACCTCAAACCACAAATGAAGTGGTAGGCCTTGGTCATGCATCATCACCCGAGATGCTCCCACAATCATTCTGTTCTTCCTTTCGACCACCCCATTCTGCTGTGGGTTATGGGGTGCCATCAACTCCCGTTTAATTCCTTCTACTGCACATAAGTCCTTAAACTATTGAGAGACATACTCTCCACCATTGTCGCTTTGCAAGGCCCTTATTTTCTTTCCAAATTCTTTCTCAACCAAGGCTTTGAAATCACAAAACCTTGAGAAGGTTTTATCCTTCTTCTGCATGAAGTAGATCGAACATCTACGAGAAAAATCATCAATAAAAATAACATAGTACCTTTGTTTAGCAGTGGAGGTTGTCGAGAATGGTCCGCACACATCTGTATGAACTCGCTCCAGGATTGCTCCAGCTTGATTGTCTCGATCTTGAAAGGAAGATTTTACATACTTACCGAAGGTACAACCTTTGCATGTATCCACTTGCTCCATTTTACCCTTGGGAAGTCTGGTAGAAATCTGCTGCATGATCTTCAAGGCCCCATGGTGCAAGTGGCCCAATCTTCTATGCCGTAGCTCGCCAATATCTTGGCTTTGAACCAAATCTTCTTTGGAACTCAATGCAGCACAATCATCTACCTATAGCTTGTAGAGATTCCTTACTCGAGTCCCAATCCTCTTGGTCTGTCCAGTGCTGATATGCCTCAGGAATGCCTTTCCTTTACTAAAGACTACATCATAGCCTTTGTCTTCCAACATAGTGACAGACACTAGGTTCTTCTTCAGTCCAGGCACATACTTTACATCAGTCAGGGTGAGAGGAGCTCCATGCTCCCTTTGAAACACAACCATGCCTTCACCTGAAACATGATACTTTCCATCATCGCCCATCTCTATGCGCATCTGGAGGTCCTTCTCCTCCAAGGTATTGAATAAAATCTTGTCGTTGGTCATGTGGAATGAGGCTCCACTGTCTAGGTACCAAACACAACCCACCATCGATGAAACCATGCATGCGATGAGGGTGAAATCCAATTCGAGCTATGAGGCCAGTGCCTCACCATCTGATCCTTTCGAGGATCCCTTATTTTATTTCTCCTATGGGCAATTTGTTGCATAATGGCCCACCTCATGACAATTAAAGCATCGAATTTTAGATTTGTAAATATTCTTACCACCATGGGAAGAACTTGATTTTTAATGGGAAGCCTTCGCTTTCCCTTTCCTTGCCTTACTTGCCAAGGCTAGATTTTCTTCATTTTCATGCTTTGATGGAGATCCATCTATGGTGCTTCTCCTTATCTCATCCTACATCAGATCCGACCATAGTCATTCCCAATTTGGAAGTTTCTCTCTTCCATTTACTGAGTCTTTGTAGCTATGCCAGCTCTTAGGAAGATCGAGGAGAGAAATACTCACCATGTCATCATCAGCTATCGTGATTCCTACACTTCCAAGCTCATCCCTGCAGGTGGTGAGCTTGTTTAGATATGTAGAGATCGTGTCACCCTTTTCACACTTAATTTTCCGAAGCTTGTCTTTCAACGCGATCTTCCTCTTATCGCTGCTATTCTGATATAGATCCTTCAATGTTTTCCACATTGAAAATGGTGTCTCCTTCGAGGACTTTTTGATCAATGAAGTCCTTCAAACTATTGTCCTCTAATACCGCTTCCATGTGATCCTTCCAGGCTATATAATTCGAGATGCCATCTAGGGCATACTCAAGTCTCAAACCATTGAACGCCATTGGTGAAATTTTATATGTGATAAGAATTCAATTTTTATAATCAGGAACTTCAAACTTCGAACTTCTGCCTTCTTTATATACTATTCTCTGCTTTGATCACCTTAGCTCTGATACCATGTAGAAATTCTCACTGTAGATTAAACTGATTATGCAATGTTCTAAAGAAAAATACTTATTCTACTTCTACAACCAAACTTGCAGAAGCTTAATCGATTTTGAGCAAGATCAAACAGAACACATATAACAGAGAAGAAGATTCAATCACACATGAAACACAAAAGAATACTTTGGGGAAAGCCTCAACTAAAAACCCTACGATCTATATTATCATACAAGTGGAAATATCTCAGGATTACACAAAGCTTTAGCTCACAAGCTATCTAGCTCTTAGTACAATCCTTGACTGCTGCTCATAGATAGAATAGACAACACATATGCCTTTCCCTTTGTCCTCCAAGCCTCCTATTTCCTTGTGCAGTTTCTCCTGGGTTCTCTAGTTGTAACTTATGTGATAATTACCTCACACACTACTCACCAACCATAGAAATAACTACGCATCCTCAAGGAAATAATTCCTTCTGCATGCAAGAGATATCCTCATGGGATATTCCTACAACTGATAGTACACTATTCCATCCTTTGATCTCAACTGGGTCTCTGACTGAACTAACATGCATGAGTTATTTATGAGAGAATATTTAGTTATCTGAAGTACAATAGTTACATGCATGCATGCATTAACTAACGGAACTCAAATTAGTTCCACAAACTATTGGAACTAATCTAACTGGGCTTAACTTAGTTAACTGAGCTAACTAATTACAACTCAAAATACAACTCATCCTTATCTCCTTAATTAAGGGATAACTTCCTCAATCAAAGGGATAACTGTTGCATGTCTTCACATAGACTTCATGATTGATTTTCTCCAACTAATTAACTCAAGATGAATTAATTAATTATTTTTCAAATAGCTGCTAAGATCAAATTCGAATTTTAATTCTCAATTTTAGTTCAAGGACTAACTAAAATTGGAGTGTACCCTGAAATGCTATTTATAGCAATGCTATTTTTAACACTCCTATATTTAGCATTTATTGTTGCTATTTTCAACGGGTTCAACTCAGGTTTATTTTATCATTATGTTATGTTGAGGGGCATTTTGTTTATGTGTTTCAATCTGGAATCGAAGTTCTCAGATGCTCATTTTAGTTGGAGTATGACATCTTTGTAGGATATGCTTTATGTTGCTGATGTTTTTTAGAGTCCCTTGCATAGGTCATTACCTTGTAGGGGTAATAGCCAAATGTTTCAATCAACAAACGTTTATATACTCAATTTTTCTACTGAATATATGAGTGGTCTAGCTATGCTGGCAATCCTATAGATGTAGCCCAGGAGGGGTGAACTCCGTCAACAAATCTTTTGTTATCTCTTCATTATGCCTGCATGAGTTATGCACTATTACGTTGCTTATGTTAAGTAACATGTGAAGAATAATTCATGACCTAAAGAGACATTGGAAAAACTTGTTTGTTTCAAGACCCATTTTACCTTGCAAAGCATCAACATGGTCCTATTTTTTCCTTTGTTTGATTTTGGAAAAGATGAAGAAAACACCTACTCCTATTTCAGATCAATGGGGAAATGAGCAACTAACTAAATCCAATAGTCAAATAGAGTAGTCAAACGAATCACACTTGGGTGCATGTGTATAATGAAATTAGACTCGTGGTTGATTGAAGGTCAAATAATGGTCAAAAGGATCTTGAATGCAGTCAAGATACATATATGAAACATGATATTATCGGGATCTTCACCAACAATCATCAACCACCTCTACTACCTTTAAGTATTGCATGATGTAAGGATGATGAGAGAGAATGATGTAGGATGAATGCATTACTATTAGGTCTGAACTAAGGTCAAAATTCATTGTAACTTGTTGTAATATTTGGTTGAGAATATAAGATCGGTGGAGCTCAAAGATTAGTTGGTTTCTCCGATTAAGGGTTTCTAGGCTAAAATCTTTGCAGGTTGTGTAATTCTTACTAGTGTGCCATTCTTTATTTTCCGATTTGTGTTTTCATGATCTTTAAAGGTTTATATTAATTGAGATCCTAGTCTAGTTTAGATGTCTAGTTGTCTCTATATTTTGACTTTGTGTGTATGAGGTGTAAATTAGGTACCTTAAGCCCAATAAATAGATCCATATGTAAGATATATTTAAGCTAGTTTTTACCGAGATATCTTATTTTTATTTAGTATTTTTATACCTTTATGTAATTAAGCTTAAAGTGTTTTCAATGATAAACTTTAGGGTTTTTTTTTTTTTTTTTTTTTTCCAAAAAAAACCTCATGAATTTTGCCATTTCTTCCACATAATGTAAACCTATGATTTACGGTCTCCCCTTAACAACATATCTTACGAAAATAATTCAACTAATTAAACTAACCCCTTGAAAATAGTATACTTTAAATATTAATAACATTTTACTCATAATATTTATCCATATAAAATTATAAACAATACCTATCCAACCCACATACCTTATAATCAACCATTTAAATTACAACCATTTCTTAATCTTATAACCTCACTATATTAAACTTATTACCTCATTATCTCTTAATAACCTGTTAACGCAGTACCATGCATTTTTACACTACCCTAAAATTGAACATTTTAACACTTGAAAGTGGATATGTCTCATAGTTTTGGTAATGGTTTACTACATTATGCTAATTTATAACAAGTATTTTTTTTGTGCACCTTATCAAAACATATGTGTGTTCTTTATGATAACATATTCTTCTTTAATCTTAATATTGTTTATATTTTGGTTTTAATCTTAATATTTGTTAACACCTAATCTTAAGGATTGGGTGTACAACTGTAAATAATGTAAATGTAAATAAATAATAGAGAAAATAGAGAGTCGGGAGATGAACCAAACAGTCACTCCCTTTTGTATATAACAATGAATAACCAGAACGAATAATATAGAGAGTTACCATTTTGAGGAGTTATATCTTGGTCTGACATGGTATCAAAGTAGGCACCATTTTTGGCCTTTCTTTTAATTTTTTAACTCCTTCACTCTCAGTTTTGCATCTCTTGCAAGCTGACATTTATGTCAGATCTCTGTAAATGCCCATCGTTTAAATGCTTTGCTGCTATGTTAAATAGTATTGCAATGGCTTGAATTTTTTTTTCTTCAGTTGCTGACCTTTCGTTTGAAGAACAACATGTAACTGTTTATATATTTTTATCGTATTTACCACATTCACCGTACTTCACCATCGTTTGATATATTCACCGCTGCATCTTTTTCCTTATTTCTTGATGCACTTACCGGACCCCACTCGGACATAGTTCCCAAGGTTTTACGGGCTCAATCTTGACCGTAGATCTATTGACCTCAGATTTGACGGCCCACATCAATATCGCACAGCCTTCATGCTCGACCATTACTCATGCAATATAAGTGGTTTCTTCTCCCTCCTCAGAACCACATGTTCGTCGCTCTTTGGAATCACGTGCTCCCCGCTCGAAACCTCTTACCACCTTGAGCCCGCACGATATATCGTTCACTGCCCTAAAACCGCTCTTCGGCAACCGTTAACATTTGGACTTCTTCGCCCTTGATTTTCGACCTAATGACCATCGATCTTCGACCCCAGTACCGTTAATGATTAGACTTTGTCTAACGGTCCTCCTCTACATTTGTTATTTCTCCGCTCATCCTCCACTCATCTACTGCTCATCATCCATTTTTCATTTTTGCCATAGACAGTTACAGTCACACTCTGACTCCTGTATTCGGGTGAACGTCGAACGCCGAAGTATTACGTTGTTCAATATGCATTCAGTCATACCTATTGTGGGAATAAATCTCACCAAAAAAAGAGAATTATCCAGAATGGTTGAGGAAACTCCAACACACTCTTATTTTTAATGAGCTGTGGAAAGGAGTGTGTATTAGAGAAGGAGATAAGGACCCTGTTGAACCTACCTCTGACAAAGAGCTCTCCATCTGGGATAATAAAAACAACAAAGCATATGCATTGATCGCTGCATCTGTAAGTGAAGAGGTGAGTCAACACATCAAACCATTATCAACTGCATTTGAAGTGTTACAAAAGCTGAAAGAACTCTATGACTCACACTCTGCACTTGAAATTATTCAACTCATGATTAAACTCTTCACCCTTGAATTACAAAATAATGATACTCTTGCTCTGGAATCCAAAGTAAAATCAATAATGCATGATATTAAAGCCACTAAGGTTGAAATGGATATTCCTCTGATTGCTTTTCTCAAGGCACTGTATCCTACTTACTTTAATTAACTTGAGTCATTGCAAGCAAATGGAAATCTCAAAGATATTACCTTTGAATCTCTTGTGAAGAAATTTTCTGAAAGAGAGAAAGATTTTAGAAAGAAAATAACATCTGAATCTTCTGAAGAGGCTGTGTTCCTTGCTCATAAAGAAAAGAATCCTGCTCAAAAGTCTTCCAGAGGAAGAGGTGGTCGTAGAGGAAGAGGAAGATATTTCAGAGGCAGGGGGGGCAAACACTATCAAGGAGAAAAGTCAGATTTGCACTGCATACACTATAAAAGAAATGGATCACATGAGGCATCCACATGCAAGATACCTTGGGATAAAATTGAGCATAAAAGAAACCAACAGAAAGGTAAAATTGATGACACAGACAAAGGTAAAGCACTTGAATCAACTCATTATGTTGTGGCACAATGTAATATTGGAGTAAATGAAGACTTATTTAATGCTTCACTTGATTCTTGGAGAAATGATTGGTTGCTTGACTCAGGAGAAAATTGCCACATGACTCATAGAAAAGATTTTTTTGAAGAATTCACTGACAATGTTGATGGAGCAATATACTTTGCAGACCAATCAAAACTCAAGCCATTATGGCTTGGCACAATCAGGCTTAAATTGCCTGGTCTTCTAGACTTTCTTCTGCATCATGTTCTATATCTCCCACAACTGAGGAGAAACTTGCTGTCCTTGGTCCACATCTGCCAGCAAGGTCACTCCATTCATATGTTTGATGGCAAGCTTGAGGTAAGAAAAACATCTGACCACTCACTTGTCATGAGGGGAATAGAAGAAGAAAGGTTCCTCAAACTGCAAGGCACCTTTGCTCGTGCACAACATTTCTCATACAATTCTCATTATGAAGAAGGTACACTTCCATCAAGTTTATTATGGCATGCTAGATTTGGACATTTGAACTATAACACCCTCCACTTGTTGAAGAAAAATGGTGTTGCTGGATTGCCTACAATTCCAAGGAAACTTAAGCAATGTGATGTTTGTATTCTAGGAAAACATAGCAAACAACCCTTCCATGATTCACATTCTAGAGCACATAGAAAACTTGAACTCATTCATTCAGATTTATGTGGTCCAATGCACGTCTCTTCTGCAAATGGAAATAAATATATGATGACATTTATTGATGACTACACCAGAATGTGTTGGGTATATTTATTGAAGAACAAATCTGATGCTTTTCAAACATTCAAGAACTTTCATGCATGGATTGAAAATGATGCACAAACTCATATTGGCTTTATTCGCACTGATAATGGAAAAGAATACACTTCAAATGAATTTGAAAACTATCTTCGCCAACATGGTATCAAACATCAAACAACTGTGCCTTATAATCCCCAATAGAATGGAGTAGCTGAAAGAATGAATAGGACAATCTTAAATATGGTACGCTCCATGTTGTTCTTCAAAAATGTAAAAGTATTGTTTTGGGCTGATGCTGTTCTATGTGCTGTATATATAAAGAATAGATGTCCATCTAATGCTATTAGAAACAAGACTCCAACTGAAATGTGGTATGGGCACATTCCTTCGGTAAAGCATCTCAGGGTCTTTGGTTCCACCTGTTATGCCTTGATACCAAAGGTACATAGAAACAAACGTGGTGCAAGAAGTTGTAAGTGTATCTTCCAGGGGTATTCAAATACGTCCAAAGCATACCATGTCTATGATGAAATCAACAAAAAATTTGTAGTGTTTAGAGATGTAATCTTTCTTGAATAATCCAAAACTGACAATGTTGTTGAAAGACAACTTGATCACTTGGATAGATTCACAACTACAAAGTCATTTTAAGAATTTGATAATCAGATTCCACATCTTGAAGGGGGGATTCCTATATTAGATCAACCCGTGGAATCTTCTTCAAAAGCACTCTCTCCCCTGCATGAATCTCCAACAACAGATGATGCTTTGAGTGATGTAATTGACAGAATTGGGAGACTTAATCTTGATTCAGTCCCAACTCAATCAACGGAGTAGCCTGGACCATCTGAGAAAGGTTCCCAAAGTGGCTGACAAAGATACTTGAAAGTGTTCATCCTGATGAGGTTGGAAAGACAGGAACTAGAAATTCAAATCAGAAAAATGGAGATAATATAGATGACTCTGATTCACCAGTTGATATGGATGTTTCTTATGATTGTGAATTGAATTTGTCTACAGATTTTGAACCAACTTCCTTCAAAGAAGTTGCTTCTTGTGATGAATGGAAAGAAGAAATGCAAAAGGAGTATGATGCTCTGATAAAGAATGGCACATGGAAGTTGGTTGATCCTCCTTTGGGGAACCAAACCAATTGGCTACAAGTGGGTCTACAAGAACAAGTATAAAGTTGATGGCTCACTTGACAAGCACAAAGCCAGACTTGTGGTAAAATGTTTTGCATAGAAGGAAGGGGTCTATTATGAGGAGACTTTTTCCCCCACAAAAAAAATGGGCCACCATCCTGACACTCTTTTCCCTAACAACTCATAATGGTTGGAAAGTCCATCAAATGGATGTAAAAACCACTTTCTTGAATGGAGATCTAAAAGAAAATGTTTTTATGTCCCAGCCTAAAGGTTTTGCTATGAAAGCACATGAAGATAAAGTATGCAAACTTGTGAAATCCGTGTATGGCCTCAAATAAGAACCACGAGCCTGGTATGAAAAATTAACTGAGCATCTTCTAAAACTCAATTTCAAACATTATGATCTTGATGATGCAACTTTATTTGTCAAGAAAGTTGGCAAAACAATTGTATATCTTGTAGTATATGTAGATGATCTTTTGATAATAGGGAACAATGAAAGCTACATTGCATCCATAAAGAAGGAATTGAAGAAAGGTTTTGAAATAACTGATTTGGGCTATGTTCATTACTATCTTGGTATTGAAGTAACTCAACATCCAAAGTCCATATTCCTTTCTCAAAAGAAATATATTGGAGATCCGTTGAACAGATTTGGTATGACTGAATGCAATCCTCTCACTACTCCAATGGAACAAAACCTAAAGCTCACATCAAATGAAGGAAAATAATTTGAGGATGCATCAAAGTATAGACAGCTTGTAGGAAGTCTCAACTAACTGACTACCACTAGACCAGACATTTCATTTGCTGTTGGAATCCTCTCCAGGTTTATGCAAAAACTGTGTGAGGGACATTGGTCTGATGATCCAGGTGGATGTTGGTGGCCACCCACCTATCCCATTTGGACCCCCACAATTGTCTCTTTTAGCTTTTTTAGTTTCCTAAATTGTAGCACAATTTACTATTTTTAGCATTTTTTCGGGTCCTAAACTTCCGGAGCCGTTTTGAGGCCCTAAACGACGTTTTTTGGGAAATCTGGGGGCAACATGGTCATGGACCGATGTTGCCCATTCCAACAATGGTAGTTCTCGGATAGATCTTTCTAACGAGCTATCATACGCGTCAAACGGAGATCGTATGCCAAAGTTACGACCCCGGGAAATTGATGTACCAATTTACCCAAATCGGGGCCCACAATTTGGCGTTTCATCTTCTAAGGGTCGGTTTTGGAATGTGAAGGGTTTTCCATTGTTTCTCAATAATAAATAGGCCTTCGAGCCTCATTGTAAACAAGTTCGGAATAGTTCAGAGACATGTAGCCACACATCTCTTCTCAGAGATAAGCTACCATCGTCCTAGCTGGTTTATTTCCATTTCTGGTTGTAAGCATATTTCGGTATTTTCCATTTATGAAGTGAAGTGTTATTTCCGCTGCATCTCTTTATTTATGGTTATCGCATCTCCGTATTTATGGTTATCTCTGTAATCTATTGCGTTCCTATTTAAAATCTGGATCAGTGGTATCAGAGAGGTCTGCTTTTTCTCGGTTTTTCTTTGCATGTCCCCGACGAGGTCAGGATATAAGGAGTTAGGGCTTGAACTGATCGAACCTTTTCAAGACCAGCCTCGCAAATCCCGATGGCCTCCCATGGCAGATGAGAAGAAAGACGAGGGGGTAGGAGATCCTATCAAAATCTTGCTCGAAGAAGCACTCGAGTGGCAAAGGAACGCGATGATGGATAGATTTGCACAAATCCTTCAGCGGCTACCTAGAGGTGACGCATCGGCTTCCAACAGCGACTCTGGAAACGCCATGCCCTTTAAGGTACAAGTTAATTTTGAAATCCCCATCTTCGAGGGTAAAATAGACACAGATGCCATAGATAAATGGTTAAATCTGCTAGATGGGTATTTCTTTGTTCATGAATTTTCAAGTCGGGAAAAGATTGTTTTCGCTCTTCTCAAAGCAGCCCCCCATGTCAAGGACTGGTGGGAAACCTACTGCGAACATAAGGATGAAAGTACATGCTCGTTATTTTCAGCCGCACCCACTTGGAATGACTTCCGGGATGCCATCAAGGAGCAGTACTACCCTGTCAAAAGCTATGAGGACAAATACATCAAATGGACCACACTGTGGCAGGGACGAGACCAAGATGTTCCAGAGTTCACAAACTTTTTTCATACCCTTCGCACACAGTTGGGTATCAAAGATTCTTAGCGGCATCTGGTGCTCAAATAACGCGGCTGCCTACATAGATACATCCAGGAAGAGATGGATTTCTTGGACATCTCCTCACTCGGCACAGCATACCGATACACTTTCAAAATGGAGCAAAAGTTCAAACAGAAGAAGAGAGACTTTGGATCTGCAAATCCGAAGCCCAAAGGACAAAACCAAGGCGGGGTGACCCAAGACAACCCGTCGAAGCCACAAGAAAAGAAAAACACCACAAAGCCAAAGAAGGACACAGGAAGTGGTGTGAGTTCCACAAGAGTCCCACTCATAACACAAGTGAGTGTCGGACCAAGCAGTCACTGGTGGCCGAGTTGAAGGCTTCTAAATCAGATACATCTTCCGACCCTGAGCTAGAATCCGGCAAGGGGAATGGCAAAGGGCAGCAGATCATTGATGCGGATCCCAGTGCCACTGTTGCCACCACCAAGATCCAGAAGAATGAGCTCGAAGAGCAAGAGGAGGGGGAATGTCTTTTCCACTCACAAATGTGGGTGAAGGGTTCGCCGCTGCAATTCATTGTCGACAATGGTAGCCAAAAGAACCTTGTTTCAACAGAGGTCGTGAAGCGGTTGGGCCTACTGACTACACCACACCCACAACCGTACAGTATCGGGTGGCTTCATGAAGGACGAGATCTCAAAGTTCGCCAGCAGTGCCGCCTTCCGTACAGCATCAAGCCTTTCATAGACGAGGTATTGTGTGATGTTACACCTCTGGATGTTTGTGATGTATTATTAGGCCAACCATACTTGTGGAGGCGACATGCTGTGTATGAGTCAAGGCCTCACGCTGTCATTATTTCTTTGAATAATTCATTATAAAGGATACCATAGGTAGCCCCACCTACCGCCACATCTTTGATCACTGCTAAGAAAGGCAGCAAGCTCATATCACAGACCAGGAAATTCATCTATATGGTTCATTCCCAAAGTAAGGGGAAGATCGTTGCTA
>APFE031285840.1:0-28125 GCA_000404065.3 Pinus taeda | reverse complement strand
AGGATTCCTCCGTCAAAGGTTATGTCTATTCCTGACAGAGCCAAGGAAGTGTTTTGTCTGCAAATGTGGATGAAATAATCTTGCTAATGCAACTTCCGTATGGTAACATGGAAGCTCTATTTCATTATACCTGGGGGCATGCAAACCTTTTTGCATGCAAGTGAAAAGTGACCATTTATTTTCTTAGTATCTAGGCTCTTAACCCTTTAAACTTGTAGGTTGGTCGTTCCTAGCTTACATAACAAAAGGCATCGGAGCAAAGTTTCGAATGTCGCAAGCTCCCTAAAAAAATGAACCTATCGATGATACATCCTTATTATATGACTGACATGAGTAGGTTTATGCGAATTTCAAGCTCATTAAAAAATAAACCTAGCAATGAGCACATGTTCCCCCAGAGTTCAAGCTCATTAAAAAATGAACCCACCTTCGGTAAATAACCATTGCAATTGCATAATTATCAGCTTTTGAACCTTGGTCGTGTTCTTACCATCACCTCCACTCCTTTTTAGCCGATCATACGCCTCCATTTGATTATTTACCCTTTTGAGGAACAGTTGCGACAAGTGATTCTGTTAGCCATCTTCTTCATACTGTCATGATTGAAAAGTTCCAAACCTTAGCCGGAACTAGCTGCTACTTAAAAATATCACTCGTTCCTCAAAAAACTAGTCTCCTTTAAGCTCTTTTCATCTGACTGGTAAAATATGAAAAGATTGTTGAGCAATTGGCCTCTCCATCTTGTTAAAGCGATCAGAAGTGCCATCCCTCCTCTATATTTTAATATTTTTGGACCTAAGGGATCATTACACAAAAAGATTAAGCCTTTATCTTGTTCAGCTCGTTAAAACTATCGAAAATTCATCCCTTTCGTATTATTTTATACTTTTTCAGACTTGAGGGAATATATTACGAAAAAGGACTACTGGAGTTTCCTTTCCATCTCTTTTTAGACTCTCTAAAATTGAAAAGAACCAAGTTATATTTGTCATTAAACTCGTTAAAACAACAGGGACAAACTTGTCCATGTAGACAAGAGAGAGTTTCACCGTCGCTAGGCTCGTTAAAACATAGTGATGGGTTTTCCCAAAGGGAAAATTATAGAACAAGCATATGTTTATCCTCCTTAAGCTTGACAAAAATAAAGAGATACTGGTCAGAAATGACTGGGGAAAAATTGGGAAGAAACTTTATTGGTAGCAAGTCACTCTTGAACATGACACTTTCACTCCATCACCATGATTGAGTCGGGTTGGGTTATTCCGTTCACCGGTCATATCACCATTAGTCCTCCATACCATCCATCTTTGGGGTTAACACTACCAATCCATTTCAGTGTCACCGATATGTTCAAGAGAAGTTGCTAAGAGAATTCGCCAACCCAGCTTACATCTTATCCGCTACAATACCTTCGCACTTCATTCTTTCATGAACGCCACCCTGAACCTTGTATCATCAGATCGTTTTCACCTCCACAAAATCATTTTCTCTATTTCGTGTTGTAGATGTGGGATTCATTAAGGCCCTCCTATGATGGGTCACTTCTTGTTGACATCAATCCATTATCCAAGAAGTTGACTTAGGAACAACCCTTTGAGTACTTTGAAGCTTGCATGCCTCAATGACAAGTTTCTCACTTCCGGTGATAGGTTTACATCAATGGCCTTCGACCGGAAGATTTTGCATGGTGTTCGACATCGACTCATGCATTTGTACCACTTGAATTGTACTGCAGTACCTTGAGGGTCATTATCGTTATCAATGATTCCTCTCACACCTGTTAACAACTTACATCATTGGCTGGTAATCAGGCGGTGTCTTTCCATGTTCAACATTAGAACATCCTTTACATGGGTCGACTTGTACTTTGAGTGAAGATTGAATGAGTTTGAGGACCCCAGATTTCGTTTCATCCATTCGGGCTGCGATATATTCAGGAAAATAAAGACATCAAATGTACATCATAGCTGCACAGATAATCATCCAAGCTAAGGAATGATGGCTCTACCAGAATCATCAGTTTTCCACACAGACAGTTTTCTGTCCTATGTACATGAAAATGAATTTATAAATTTGAGTATGGGAATGCCTGCCTTAGCTAGACCATGAAAATATTATGAATATAATGTATTGTGTTGTATCTTATTACAGGTCCCCTTCCAATTCGAAAATCCTCGGATCCTCATGATAAAGCATTTCACTTGACATCAGAAGATTTACGACCTCGTGCTTTAGGGGGAAACTTTTATAGACATATTTGGGAACTGCAACCCAATCTCATATGTCCATAAACCAAGGGCTTCTAAGCTACTAAAAGTGTTGTTTCATACCCTAAAGGAACAAGGTCAGCTGATTACATCATTTCCCAAAAGTTCTCCCTTAAAAACAACTCAGAATTGGTCAAAATTGGAACATACATACTCCTCAGTGCTAAGGTTGTGATGCATCTCACCTACTACATGCAGAAATTGTGATGCATACTGAAGGACCTTCTATAGAGTGCAATGAGCGAGAGCAAACAAATGGCAGAGGTAGTTAGCTAGGTGGAAACCTAGAGAATCTTCTAAAAACTTCCCATTTGACACTCGCCTCTTTGAATTTGCCCAAGGATGAGTAAGAGATCATGAAATATCCAAGTGGAACCAAGAAATATTAGAGAATTAACACTAATCAAAATCCCAGAAGCTGACTCACCCACCTACAAATATCTATATATGGATCCCTCATCCTAGAGATCCAGAGGCTGAAATTTGGTATTTTGTAAGGAAGTGCTGTTGGTTTCTCTGTGAAACATCATATTGTTGGGTGATATAGATTTTCATGAGGTGAAGAGGGCTTTCATGCTGGGAGGATGGAACTGGGTCAGGCCAATGGGTTTTAATCCTCTCTTCTACTACTTCTATCAATAAAGATATTTGAGTTTTCCTCCACATTCTTGTATATTTCTGAATCTTGTATTGATATATGCATTTGTATGGTTAATATATATCTGATCCTATATTGTTTATGATTATAGATCTCTATAATTTGATGGTATTATGATGCTTTAAATCTACATGTGTTTGTTTGAAGCGAGACAAGTGAGGAAGGAGTGGTAAAGTTCTATCAAAGGAAGGAGGAAACAAGCAAGGAGCCAAGTGAAAGACTGAGGTTGGTACTCTCTGCTTCTCTCTCATCTATCTCTCATAAAGGAAAACACAAGTAACTTTAGTTTGTTTCTTTCTAAGATAGCTACCCGTCTTAGTGGGACTAGCAGCTCTGAATGGACACTAGTTTTCCCGATAACACTCACATCTACTGATTTGTCAACAATGGATGATGAAATTTCACACAAAGTAAGAACCAGTGAGATATTATGACATAATAGGCTCAACTAACTAGACAATGCCTTGGTAATTTGTAGAGTCTCCGATCTGAATTCTCCCACTTGGGGATATTCCTTGAATCTTTGTATCTCATATGTTAGTTGAACGATTTGTTCTTCCTTCGATTTACTCAGTTGTTCATTTAATAACTGCAACTTACTCAATGCTTGGGATAACTACTATTGTTTATGAATTTCTTGCTCAGTTATAAGAATAGCTTCGGCGTAAATCACATAAAAATGACCTTTGTCGACGCGTTTCGAACCAACTAGTGTGGTTCATCGTCAGGACAAGTTGAAGACATCGATCTGGCCTAGCAAGTTAAATACCCTGAGCAGAGACTCCAACGGCTAGATAACGACTATCTTTGACCCTAAGGCCCAGTCCAACTTTTCTTAATAAATTTAATATTATTATTATTTCTATAATACTAAAATTGATAAAACAATACACTATTTTTAGAATTTAGTGAAATTAGGTGTGTTGACTAGAAATATACGTAATTTATTTAATTAGATGACATTAGGTTAATAATAAATTAATATTAATGGTTGTTCAAAAATTAATTTTTAGTTTGAAAGATTTCTTTTGAAGAATTTAAATTATTATTATTACATTTATTATATTCAAATTAATAATATAATAATCTATTTCTAGAATTTAGTAAAATTAGTTATAATGACTAGTAATATACCTAGTTAAGATATTAATAAAATAGTACCAATGAATATTATATATTTTTATAGATTGATTAAGTGATTTCTTTATAGGAAGTAATTTAGGTTACCTAAATAAATTACATATTCTTATTTCAAAAATAATAAATAATAATATCAAAGGTAATTTAAAAACAATAATAGAATAAATAATGTCAAAGGTAATTTAAAAACAAAGAGTGTTTATTTAATAAATTAAAAACTAAAAGATGCATGAATTATTAACTAGAGTTATGTAATATTAAACCTATTTCTGTTTATAAGATTTATTACATTTACCACGTATTAATAATATTCATAAGAGGTTCGATTTGAAAATTAAATAAATTTATTTTATTTATTGAGATAATATATTCTTGACCATATCACATTGCGATAGGAAAGATGAAGGGGGGCCATACTTCTAACTGCTAGGTCAAGGAGTTGAAAAGACAATCACATAAATAAAGGAATACAACATGATCTGGATACCCTACTAATAATGATGCTATGAATAAACTAATTAACGACCAACTCAGGAAAAAGACCTACATCAAAAATTGGTAAAATAAAAAAGGATTAATGGCAACAAACATAAATACATTAATAATACTAGAAACCTGCACGATCATGAAGAAAGCATCCTGGAAGAACGGAGAGGGAAGGAAGAAACCCTAAGACGACAGGGCGGGGATCCAATTTCTACTGACCTTCCAGCCATCATCTCTGTTGAGATTGATGGGTCTACGCTCAATTTCAATAGCTTCCCTTAGCTTGCGATGATGGAAACGATCCACCCTGGCAATGACTTTTGCCTCCTCGATGCAGACGTGATGCTTGGTCTTGTCCTCATGCTCTGCTAGGGCTGAGGATTTAGTTCTTCCATGCCTCAAATCTGCTGCATGCTCGCAAATTCTCTGCTGGATGGAGCGCCCAGTTTCCCCTATATAGGGTGGCCCACAGG
This sequence comes from Pinus taeda, assembly GCA_000404065.3. NCBI lineage: Eukaryota > Viridiplantae > Streptophyta > Pinopsida > Pinales > Pinaceae > Pinus > Pinus taeda. The sequence continues at coordinate 23,101 of APFE031285840.1, read as the reverse complement.
AGAAAGGAATCAGATACACACCCTTCATGTCCTTGGGGTTAACAGGATCCTTCACCGATCTCAGGGAATTACAGATGGTTCTGAGGGGTCTGAAGGTGGAGGGAATATCAAACCTTCTAAGGATATGCGCAATTTTGTCTATGGTCCCTTGGACATAGGGTAGAAGGACACCTAGCTGGCGCTCCTTAGGCTCTTTCTTAATCAACGCACTTTTAGAGGCTTTAAGGAAAGCTTTCCGACCTAGGTGCCTACTATACCCGTTTTCCACAAAGACATCAAGGAGGTGGGATCTCTCTCTATCCAGGTTCTCATTATCAGAAATCCTGAGGGCACGCGTGGCTAGAGTGTTAAGAACACCCATCTTCTGAGCCGGGAAGTGATGGGAATCGGCATGAAGATATTGATCTGAGTGCGTTTTCTTACGGAACACTGCGAGGGAGAGAGAGCCGTCCTTCTTCCTAGAAAGAATATCCAAGAAAGGGATGCTGTCATTGACCTCTTTTTCCATGGTGAACTTAATAGCTGAGGATTGGCCGTTGAGGTGATCAAGGAAACGATCCAGCTCCTCCTGGCCATGGGGCCAGATGACATTAGTTTCATCAACATACCTCTTCCAAAGCTTACGAAGGAGACGAGCCAAGGCAAGAGCTTTGGCCTCGAAATCAAGTTGGATTGGGCCTTAGGGTCAAAGATAGCCGTTATCTAGCCATTGGAGTCTCTGCTCAGGGTATTTAACTTGCTAGGCCAGATCGATGTCTTCAACTTGTCCTGACGATGAACCACACTAGTTGGTTCGAAACGCGTCGACAAAGGTCATTTTTATGTGATTTACGGCGAAGCTATTCTTATAACTATGACAGATCACAGAAGTCTCAATTCTACAATTTCTTGCTCATCAATCCTTTGCTTTTCTTTGAGTAATTGATAATTCAACTAATCATTTAGTTGCTTCTGGACTGCTAATTTTTGTTCCAGCTGTTCTATTTTCTGTTGTCTCTCATATGCCTATGCTTCTAGCAAATTGATTGCTTGGTATTTTTATTTTAGTAAATTACTGACCTCCAATGCTTTATCCATTGTGGCCGCTGTGTATGCTCCAACATACTGAGAAAGTTTGATGAGATCATCAAAAGGATTAACTTCCTCTCCCCGTACCACATTCATCATCTCCGTTTGTGAAGTCAAAAGAGGAGAGTGATCAATTTTCATCTTTTTGCTTTGTCTCTTGATTATAACCCTATGCTTAGGGCTATAGAAGACATCTAATGGTGATATCTCTTCTATTTGTAAAAGAATCTTATCAAAGGTATTTTCAGGGATTATTTCTAAGTCCTTATGAATCATGGGTGGCCTTCTTGTTCCTTCAGTTGGAACTGTGTTGATTACTGAATTTTGAATAGTGGTCACCTCAGGTGTGTCGAATCCTTGAATGCTCTCAGTATTACTAATGATGGAATCAAATTGTTGCCGTTCCTTGATTAGTTTAAGATCAACATAAATGCTTGAATCAAGGGTCCGCTACTTGTTTCTTGTCTCTACTCCTACTCTGGCAACTTTTCCTTTTCAGGAACCTTCTCCACTATAGGAGTATTATTGAGAGCTTGCTTTTTACTTTGAATCTATGGCTGAATTATTGGGGTTGTAGCTAATAGATCCAAAGGTAGAGTTTGCAACCTCTAGGCTTTGAGCCTATTGAATTTTTCTCGTCCCTCTTCTCCATATTTGATACTAGCCAATCCTGTAACCCAATAAAGTATTTCGGCTAAAGCAAACAAATCATCAAAGTCATCTACTTCATGATCAAATCTAGTAAGTTTAGCTTGAGAAGTAACATTATAGGCAAACTTCCTTGGGTCATATTGTATATTTGGAATGGTGGCAAGATTTAGCATCTGAATCTTCTTTGCCTCTTTCTCTGCATGTCTATAATCATGTAAGGTAAAAATGGCACACCATAAGGGGAATGCAGGCCACATATGTTTCTTGGAATCTCTAAGGGTTTCTGACGTTCTTTCAACTGTTAGCTGATATGCTAACTCTCGGGCTAACAATTTATTAGGAACATATAGAGGAAGAACATGGGGTTTGTTAAGTCTACCAAAAAGCCTTACATAAGTGAATTTCTCTATCTGAACCAGCTACCCACTGTTGTTAGGTCAATTGATGCTTCCTGAGATATCCTAGGGGTAGGCTTATTGAAGATAGAATAATATACACGTAGGACAAAACCATTGCAAATTCTGTATAAGTGATTCTTATAGTGGGCCTTCCACAACTATTTGTGATAGATATGAATATGATTATGATCTTGGGAAGTGCACTTCCATCCGAGTATGGGGTATTCAAAATTAAAACAAATGATGTCAAAAATATATGCACTGTAGTAAAAAGGAAAAATGGTTCGGGAAGTTTTATGCGCTTTCCTTCTATATTCTAGTATTTCAGTGGTTGTTCTATCAGAGAGAATATTTACCCAATCCATAACATAACTATGAATCACAACTTCCATTAACAGGACCATGTCTATAGTAAATCTTGCATAATCATGTTTTCCCCATTGTCTATACATCATAGCTCCATCATAGCAATAAGGAGAGGCTAATGAATCAATAAAATACTCACCTGATGACTAGTGCTTATGTTTCTTAAGGAAATTCCTCCAGTGTCTAATCAGGTCTAATTCCAAGTCATTTTCTTTTGCAAATGCTTCTAGAAATTCCTTGTTAAAGTGCTTCTCAGGCAGAGGTAGATGTACATTTGCCTGAGATCTTCAGGTTTTTGGCTACACCGCTAAAAAATTTCCTAAGACCCTGCTACCCTTCCCAAATCATAATAAACTCCATCCCTACCCCTGAGTTGCTAAATCCATATCCCAAGTGCATTCTCCATTAAACCCTAACTGGTAGGCAACGAAATCCCTAAGCAACCATACTACATACTTGTAATTGAATATAAAATCCTAAATCCCCTACACATTTCACTCCCCTATCACTTCCCTAAGTTCCCTAATCCCTTCCTCCACTCCCTAAATTTTTCCTACCCCATTCCCACTCTTGTTTCCTAATCCCTAGGGTTTCAAGCAAGAGGAAATAAAACACATAATGGAGGAATAAAACAAGGATTTTTCAGAGGAAGAATATCAAGAAGAAAGAAAAGCACACAAGGGAGGAAGAATCTTGAGGTTTGAACCTACCAACACCAGAGAGTTAATGGCCTCATCTATGATAGTCACTTCCTTCAAGCATTTAGTATGTTTTTATATTTGTGTGATGGTACAAAGAGTCCAAATCCATCCTATTTTGACTAGCGTGTTCATTTCAAATCTTGAAGACAATCAAGTGACCCATGCTAGAGAAACCTTCACCATATCCTCAAACATTATTGCTGCTGCTACTGGAATACCTAATGTGGGTGAAAGGTGGTTTAAAGCTCAAAGTATAGATCATTAGTATTATGATCCATATTTGAAGCCTCCATATAGAAGTGAGAGAAAGCGATTCTTACCTTTTACCCACCTTCTTGGTACATATGCTCCCATAATGAAAATCATCATGAAGTACTTCACTTGTGAAGGAAGATTTTCTATACTTTATTCATACCATATCAAATTTCCCATGCACTTCACAAGAGTTAGAATGCTCAATATCCCTTATTATTTATTCAGGAGTATTGAGAAAATGGCATACATAGTTCAGGGAAAAAGGTATGAGCAGAAAATGAATAGTATTTTCCATCCCTCTCTAGTCAAGATCATTGCCCTCGATCACCTTAACCAGTTGAACATTGCATAGGACATTTTCATTTCCAATCATATTTTCACTGCTCCAAAACCTCCAAATGTTGAAGATATGCCATATTCATCTCATACCACTAGTCATCATGATGAAGACATACCCCCTCCATCTCAGCCCACTACATCTATCCCTCCATCATCTCAACCTATTTCACCACCATCATCACCATTTCATGATCATCCAGGGTTATTTGGCAGAGCTAAGGTCACCAAGCCTAAGAGTCCATATTTGAGCACATTGGCAGATACTTATCAGAGAGACCATAGGTAGTTGTTATCCCCACAAATCATGGGAGGGGCCTTTCCTTCTTCATCAACAAAGAAAGTACACAAAGGTAAAGAAAAGATGATAGAGGTAGAAATCTAGCAACAACAGGAGGACCTCCATGAGAGAGAACAAGATTTTGAGCATGTTGATCTAAGTGAGCAGGATGACTATGAGGTCTTGAGCATAGCCCTTAAGGGGAAGGATGCCAAGATTAGAGAACTCCAAGCTAATCTTGACAGGGCCAGATTCGTCATTAACTTCTACAAGTAGGAGAATAAGCAGCTGAAGACAAAGCACTTCATTGATGAAGTGAAATTCATAAAAGCACAAAGAGAGGCAGAAAAGGCTAAGGCCTTACTTGATGAAGCTTATGGATAATATGATGATGAGCTATAAGAACAAGTGCCAAGAAAAATTCTAAGGACCAGAGGCCTAAAAAGAGCATTGGAACTAGAAAAACATAAAGAAGTTGAACTAGCAAATAAACTTACCTTAAATGAGAAAATGGCCATAATCATCAATGAAAATAGGGAGCATTGGCTTGAGAGGGTGGGCAACCATCTTGAAAATCGCCTAGAAATGGCTAAAATGGAATGGCATATAGAGGAATATGGCAAAGTACTATTGTCAAAGAAGCCAAATAGCAAGGTCCAAGCTCAAGAAAATGATGTCAAAGCTTGAAACCCTAAAGGTGAAAGAGGATAAAGGAAAGTTGTATATCCTTTTTGAGGCCTCTTTCCATGCCTAGGAAACTTCATCAACAACTTATACACCAGTTTTGATAATATTTTGGGCAATTTTGACATTTTTGGGTTTTTTGTGCAACATTGGACAGTTTTGTCACAAGTGAACTGTGCTATGTCCAACGCCCTAGGAATTACGCATCTTCTTGAGGCCTCCAAATGGAAAACCAAGACTACCATTAGATTCATAAGGCCAGCAACATACACTTTTGACTATTGGCACACCAAATTTGGACCATTGAATAAGAATAAATGGCTAAAAACACCTCAAAATGCACCTTTCTGCCCTCTTTTTTAGCTAGGAGTTGCGCACAAAAGAAGTATTTGGATGAAACCAATGAAATTTCTGGAAATTAGAAAGGATAATCTTTCCAATGCACTATCATGAGCTCAATTTAGACATCAGAAGCCCCTTCAAAAATTAGCTTGAAGTTACTGCTATGCACAGGCTTATGGTGCTGCACATAGAGAAATGGCACTACGCATAGGGAAAAATTCCCTGATTTTTTCACTATTTTGCTCCAGTTTTGATTTTCACCTTTAGAAATCAATTTTCACTTATGTAATTGATGAAGTAAATGTAATTAACATGTTTTTACTACTACCTAGGGTAAATAAATTAGGTAGATAGACTTCATCAAGTCAAATGAATCAGTTTCAATGTAATTAGGGATGAGTCACTTTGACCATCCTACACTCTAACTATCAGTTTAGATTTTGATGGAACTACTCCTCCTCTCATGGATTCGACCCCTGAGGTTGGGAGGAGTTTTTTTCATGTTGATATCTTCCCTTTCTTCACTCTTTTTAGAGGTTGGACTCCATTGGATGTTGTATTAGTGATTCAGACTTTGACATGGAATATATTAGATGAGTTACACTATTTTGGTGGGATTCCTGTGGCATGGTATTTTGACATTGTTTCTTCTTCAGTTACATGTATATGAATGTTTTTTATTTTCCATGATCCATTTCACTTCTAAATATGTTTGATTTTCAAGGGTGATAAGAAGAATTCATCTTCCACCTTCTGTTTTGGGAAAATCATCATAATTTGTTTCATTTCTTCAATTTAAAAAGTATTCATGATTTCCATGATTTTTTTATCATCTCATCAATCTAAACCATTCCATCAAGATACTATGAAGTGTTAAAGTAGTTACCTACCTTTCCCCATCATATTTCTACAATTATGATTTTCTTTTGCCCTGACCTGGTTCACTCTCTGACCTGATTCACTCATCCATTGACTACCCCAATCAAATCAAATCTAAACCTTGAGCTATTATATCTAGCCTAAAACCCTAATCCATCCATCCCTCTTGGCTGAGATCCTTTGGAGAGATCCCTCTCCAGCTTTGTAGGGCTATATACCAAGTCAAAATATTGGTCTATGGTTACCTCAACTAGACTCTTCCTCAAGCTTGGAGATCTGGAGGAGTGATAACAAACCATATGGCTATGATTTTAGTTTCATCACCCGAATCAGATCCCAAATCATGTTGAGTGGTTGCAGTTGTATTTTGTTTTCCCTTTTTGTTGTTTCTCTTTGGTCTCATTTTGGGATGAAGCTTCCAACAATGATCTTCATCGTGACCCTCTCTGGAACAATGTTTTCATGTAACTTTCTCTCCTTCTTTTTTGATAGACGCATTTTTCTTTGCCTTCCATTTGAAATCCTTTTCCTTTCCTTTACTCCTAAATGGATTTTTACAACCTTCTTTTCAAGGGTTTTTCCCTTTTTCCTCAAGATGAATGGTTTTCACACACACATCATCTATATTATTAGGATTAAACATTAAGATAGTATGCCTAAGGTAACAATGTAAACCTCTCATAAAACATCACGGAGCTCTGGTGCAATCGAACTAGTGATCGATGCTGCCCCCGTTAGGGTTTCAAAAAAATCTTGCTGCCCACTCCCTTTGCATTCTCGGCTACTCTAACCAACGACGTCGTTGATCTCCTTGCCATGGCGATGCTGTCCGGAGGGGTGGGCTCTGCCCCCCCTCCCTCATCATATCCCTCTGCTGACAAGTCAGTAAATGGAGAAGCAGCAACTGGTCAAGGTCCTGACCCAACTGTTGGCTTTCATGCAGATCCTGATAAAAACGACAATGGAAAAGTTGCTGCAGGTCAGAGGGCAGCCAAAAGACAAAGGTATAGACTAGAGAAATACGATGTCATGGCCAAAAGCATTCTCTGCAACATGCATTCCTAAATCTGCAGAAAGAATCAAAATAGATCTACCCAGTGATCGAATCAACGCCGAAATCCAATACATGAGTGATCATGCACTCATAGGCAAGTTCCTCGGGTTCTGGCCAACTGAAAAAGCCTTGCATGGTTGGATAGCCTCCAAATAGAAACCTAAGGGTCAATTCACACTGCAGCTAGGACCCAAAGGTTTCTTCACTGCCATCTTCAACTACCTCGAAGACAAAAATCGCATCTTCAAAGGAGGACTGTATTTCTTCAATTTGGTAGGCCTATATCTTCAAGAATGGAAAGCAAGGTTCGATCCAGACAAAGAGAACCTCTCCTGGGCTCCGGTATGGATACGCCTATACTCTCTTCCCGTGGAATACTGGAAAGAAGAGACATTAAAGGACATTGGAAACACCCTAGGAACTTTCATCAAAGTAGCTGAGGAAACCAAACACCGTAGATACACCTCCTATGCCAATATCTACGTTCACATGCATCTGGCCAAAGAACTCACGAATTCGGTAAGTTTATTTCATGATGATTATGAATGTCTACAAACTATAGACTACGAGCACATTCGTTTCCATTGCAAACGATGCCATGAGCATGGCCATATTTTCAAAGATTTCCCTCTGAATCTTCAGTCAAAATCTTCTGCATCAGAGACAAGTAAAGACGCTGAAGGATTCATGAGAGTTCCTGGCTGTAGAAAGCATACCAAGAAACCTCCAGTAGTTCCATAAGAGCCAAAGAAGCCTGAAACCCAAAAAAGCTTTGGCATATTGCCTTCTCCTACCCTCTTGGAGGATAATACTCCCAATCCACCTTCAGATCCTTCCCCCTTCACCCCTGTGCCTCCCCCTCATCCTTCAACCTCGACTTCCAAGTCAGCTCATCTCCGCACTCCAACTTCAACCTCTTCGGAAAAATAATTTTCCGCTGAAACCGCCATGCAATCCTCCACCATGGAGGTTGACGCCTCCCTAACCCTCAACAACAATCAAAGGTCAGAAGAGTAGGAACAGGGAAATCTATCACTCATGGAAGAAGAACCAGAGGGTGAAGATCTAACAGATCTGGACCTACTCAGGCTGTAAGCAGCGTGTCTACAAAAAGAGTTCAGTGAAATTCCCCCAAAAGAGATCAAAAGACTTGAAGGAGTCCTAACCAAGGCACAAAAAAACAAATATCTTGGCATTCAAGAAAGTAGTCACTCGGATGGTAAAAAAAAATTGAAAGACACAAAAAAACGAGGACACAAAACCGATCTGCAAAGGACTATCATTATTTGAGAAATGCTAGTGGATTCTAGAGAATTCCCAACCTGACCATGTTCTACAAAGCTCTACCCCATAGTTCCTCATGAAGCTAATATCATGGAATGTGTGAGGGCTTAACAGTCCTGCAAAACATAGAATGCTAAAAAGCATGATTCAGCAAGAAAAGCCCTCACTAGTCTTTCTACAAGAAACCAAAGGTAATAGTAATTCACTGGAGAAAATTCTAAACAAAGTTTGGACAAGTTGTTGTTTAGTCTCTGTGGATTCCTTAGGCACTTCTGGAGGGCTAGCGATCTTATGGAACCCACAAATCCTCTCCCTTCAAGATTTTCATGCCTCTCACTTCTTCATTTCAACTACCTTCCACCTGATAGGTACCAACATCCATGGTCTTCTCACTAATGTGTATTTTCCTCAAGATCTTCAAAAAAAGCTGGATGTATTGAACTCTCTCACAAATCTCAGCTCTGGCAGAAGACATCCCCTATGGATAAGTGGTGGAGCCTACAACATTATTACGGTGCTAGAGGAAAAATCAGGAGGCCGAGAAAAACTGGAAGAAGACAGCACTAGCTTTAAAGAATTTATAGCTCGGAATCAGCTCATGGATCTTCAGACCTCAAATGGTATGTTCACTTGGACCAACAAATGTAGAGGAATTTAGCACATAGCCTCCAGACTTGATCGTTTCCTCCTTTCAGATAACGCCATTCATTTAGGTGGAGATTTCCACGCCTCCATTCTACCTCAAGCAGGCTCAGATCACTGGCCCATAATGCTTCAATGGTCGCGACCAGAGTCAAAGAGTAACAAACCATTCCGCTTTGAATCCTTCTGGTTCTCACACCCTAACTTAAAAGAAGTGGTGACAGCTGCCTGGAAATCCTTCACTCCCCCCGTAGGAGCCAAGATGTTTCAATTCCAAAAAAAGATCAAATACCTTAAGCAAGCGCTAAAAACTTGGAATCGCACTCAGTTTGGCAACATATTTGATGAAAGGAAAGTGCTGGAGCAACAAATGAATACACTGCAACAATGCATTATATCAGAAGGCCGAAAGGAGGAATATGCACTACAAGAGAAGACTCTCCAAAATCAAATTGAAACTCAGAGGGAGCAAGAAGATACTCTCTGGCGTCAAAAATCCAAGATCAGATGGCTCAGGGATGGGGAGAAAAATACAAAATTATTTCACAGGTTAACCATTCAAAGGAGAATGCACAACAACATCGCCTTTATCAACAATCAACAAGGGGAGAAACTAGAAAAGCATGAAGACATAGTACAGGAATTCCAAGAACACTTTTAGAATATTCTCAAAGAACCGTCGAGTAGCAGAACTCAAGCCATACAAAATATAGTGCAACACATTCCTAAAATCATTAATGAAGATCACAACAAAAGACTTCTTCAGCCTATCTCTTTGCAGGAAGTGGAGGATGCAATGACCCAACTCAAGGATGGTAAGACACCTGGACCCGATGGATTCACAACCAACTTCTTTCATGCTTTCTGGGAGCTCATTAAAACAGAGGTATGGGAACTAGTGGAGGAATCTCGGTCAATGCATTGGGTCCTTCCTTCCCTCAACACGACCTTCTTAGCGCTCGTTCCTAAAGTGGAAGAATCCAAGACCCCTGACAAATATAGACCAATTGCACTATGCAATGTCATCTATAAGCTTATATCTAAAGCAGTGGCGAACAGACTCAAACCTCTTCTCCCTCTTCTCATCTCGCTAGAGCAGACAGGATATGTAGAAGGGTGCCAGATTCTGGATGGCATCATTCTCTCTGACGAAGTGATCCACTCTCTCAAGATATTGAAAAAACTAGGTATGATTCTCAAACTAGATCTCTCCAAAGCTTTCAATAAACTAAGTTGTACCTACATCAAACACATCTTACTTGCATTTGGTTTCAATGCTACCTGGACCTGATGGATAATGAATCTCATTTCCTCCCCTTGCTTCTCCATCCTTCTCAACGGGTCCCCCTCACCTCCTTTTCAGCCTTCTAGTGGAATTAGTCAAGGAGATCCTATTTCCCCCTTCATTTTTGTTCTTATGGCTGAAGGGCTTAGCTGCCTTCTTCATTTGGCCTCTTCTTCTCATTCCTTAAAAGGCATTTCATTGCATGGCTAGCCTCCCATCACTCACCAACAGTTTGTTGACGATAATATGTTTTTTGGCTATCCATCAGTTCAAGAAGCCTCTGCCTTCAAATCCCTGCTCAATCTTTTTTCAGAAGCCTTAGGCACCACCATCAATGCCTCCAAATCTCAGCTTTTTTCCTTCCATACTCCTGTTCTCACGCAAAGGAACATAGCTAGAATTCTAGGCTTTTCCATAGCCAAACTTTCGTCGAAATATTTGGGAGCCCCCCTGTTTGACTCTGCCATCAAACATTCATCTTAGAAGGCCCTCCTTGACAACTTAGAGACCAAGATCTCTTCCTGGACTTTCCGTTCCCTCAAGATCGCCGGTAGGATTATCCTCATCAAATCAGTTCTTCAAGCCATGCCTCTGTATCTGTTCTCAATTTTAGCAGCCCCAAAATGGGTACTGAGGAATATTCGCAATATGCAAAGAAATTTCCTTTGGGGGTCAACTGGCCACAACAGAAAATGGGCCCTAGTCAAATGGACGGAAATATGTCTTCCGAAATCAGAAGGGGGACTAGGTCTTCGGGATCCCCATCACAGCAACAAAATCATGGGGGCACGCATATGGTGGAATTGGATCACTAAACTGCATACTCCTTGGGGTCGTCTTTGGCAGGCCAAGTATGCCCCAGGAAGTAAAAAGAGGAACTAATCCACTGCAGTCCAACAACTCCTGGCTCGCTAATCTGGAATGCTGCCAAGATACATAGCACTTTCATTCAAACACATAGCTTCTGGGAAATTCATTCAGGCACGACTGCGAGATTTTGGGATGACTCCTGGAAACAACTTCCCAAACTTGCCTCCCTCTTTAACAAACCCAAGTGGCAAGCAACCATGCAGCAGACTAAGAAATCCATGTACACCAATTCTGGCAGCAGCAATCCCCCCAAGGCTTTCATTTATGGAAATCGGCAAACACTTGGCAGACCAACTGGCAGGAGGAAACATATGACGAAGTTGATCAAGAACTCAATCTGAGGAAAATCAAACTCTCTTAGCAGAAAGACTGATTGAGATGGGGATACACCACCAAGGGTATGTTTACCACCAAGGAAGCATATCAAATCCTTCATCACCCCATCTAGATAGTAAAGTATCAACTTTGGGATCAAGTCTGGCAACCGAAATATGGCCTAAGGTATCCACATTCCTTTGGCTTCTCAGCAAAAAAAGGATCCTCACATGGGATAACTTACAAAAGCGAGGATTCATCGGACCATCTAGATGCTCCAACTGCAATCTTCACCCAGAGGACACTAGGTATCTCTTGAACACCTGCCCTCTAGCAGCACAAATGTGGGAGAGAACAACACACTGTAACGGAAGAATAGGTAGAAGTGAGGGAGATATAGTAAACACTATCAGAACCTAGCCACAGAAGCCTTTCCAAAGTACTTTTCTCAATGCTCTCTAGAACCTCCTACCGGGCTTCATTTTTTGGATCATCCGGAAGGAAAGAAGTAGCAGGATCTTCAAAAATCACAGCTCACCTCTCGACATCCTTTGGCTCCTCCTGAAGCAGAATCTTCAAGAAACTCTAGCTCTCAGTCAATGGCAAGACTCAGACATGCCAGCCTCCCCTCAGGAATGCCTCATTCTCGCCAACTGGAATTTAAATCTCACCTCTCTAAATCTTAACAAGGCTAATAATACTATACACTCTGAGTCAGCGCACTCTTGGTCTCCTCCGATCATCCACCCCTACAAGCTAAACTTCGACAGAGCGGCTAAGGGCAATCTTGGGCCGGCTAGATTCGGGGGCATCATCAAAAACACTGAGGGATCGATCCTGCATATGTATCATTTTTTGATGGGACGAGACACCAACAACGTAGCTAAGATTGAAGGTCTATGGTAGGGGTTATATATAGCAAAAACAGAGAACTTGCTCCCCTTAGAGGTTGAAGGGGATTCACAAATTCTCATAGAAGCTGCCATCCGGATACAATCAGGATCCTTAGTTGCAAAGATAGCTTCAAGTTGGAGGCTTCTTAGTAGACTGGAACAAATCGAAGAATGACTAAAAACTCCTCGCAACATTTCCTTCAAGCACATCATGCATACAACTAACAAAGTTGCAGACAGACTAGCTAATCAAGGGGCTGATCAACAACTCCCCTTCTTCTCTGGCCCAGTAAACTGTTCCAATGATCCACAACTCAAAAGCAACTGCACTCTTCTGGTGCAACAAGACCTATCCATCCCGGATCTGGGTGTCTGACGGTAATAGAGGCGCGTGGTTAGTGATCGGGATGGACGCACGTTTGTACTGTACTTCCACTCACACTCTCGAGGCTTTGGTTATCACTCCACACTTGCTCCACCTTAAGGCAACTTTAATGACACCAGGACAGTCATTTACTGTGGCTAATTTCTTGATCATGGCGACATCAACCCGCCATAATCGTGTTTATCCTCTCTGCTCAGGCCCCTCTGCCATTGCAACTGCATCGGCTTGTCAGTGTCCTCTCTTGGAAGCTAAATAGGATTCGACTCACTAAAGAGACATGTGTCTCTGCCTCCTCGCCATCCTCTGGTCCCCTCGTGTTCATGCTCATTACGCACTTGCTACCCTGAGCTCTGAAGCCAAGTCTGTTTTCCCCATTCACAGCTTCCTTCGTGCTCTGAGAAGTCAGGTACAACTTGCCCCTCCAGCTATGCCAAAATTGCGTAAGCGGGTGAGCTGCAGAAGAGGCAGCTCTCGTGGGAAATATGGGCGCCAAGCCACCTCCCCCATGACAGACTCCTCAACTTCAGATCTGGACCTGCACTCGAATAGATACCCTATCACTCAGAGCGGTTGGGGTAGAGCCAGAGGGATACAAATTCCAGTTCCAAACTCATTCCATTCAACGCCCAATACCACTCGGTTATGTTTCCCCTGCAGTCATGGCTCTTCCACCTTCATGGCCACGGTTACCATTGAGCTTGAAGAGCTCAATGCGAGTCATGGAGCCCGCTCCTTCAAAGCAACTTTGGACAGGCCAGTGGCCGACAATCCAGGTCCCAACCAGGCAAATGTGTATCAGAGCAAAGCTTCAGGCTCTAGTAAAGGCAAGGCTTCATAGAACATGAAGAATCCAGCAAGCTCCTGTGATGATGATGAGGATAACAAATTTGGATGTCGCATTACCGAGGAGCCGCCTGACCCCTCTCCTGAGGCTTAAGCAGGTTGGTTCCTTTTAGCTCTGTCGGACATCTGCTAGCTTGAGAAGTTCCACCTCTCACTGTCCTAATTTTGATTACAAGTGCATTAGTTCTTACTGCCTGTTTTCTATATGCAAAGGGTATCCCGCCAGTCTTCAAATTCCATTTTTGGTCGCAGTCACAGTTACCTCTGTTGTCAGATATAGGTTGTCATGTAGCTGGTCACAACTACCTTGTCTAGTTTTACAGTCTAGGTTGTCGTCTAGCTTCGGTTCAAGTCCCATTTCCAAGTTCTAGTTGACATATAGTTCAGGACCAACCCAAGATTACAAGTCCAACTATGGGGCTTTATGTATTTTTTCTTTACTCAGGAAAAATCTCTCTATAGTTCTGGAGGGCAATACTCCAATGGATTTTGGTACACAAATTTGATTTGACTATAATCAAGCCGCAATTTTGGGCTAGCACTATGAGGTCACGGCCCCAGTGTAAAATATTTTTGTATTAATATAGAAGTAGCCTTATTAAAAAAAAAACAATGTAAACCTCTATGTACTTCAACAATGTTTCCTATGATTACAAATCTACACCTAACATCAAAGACATTTTTCAGAATTCTTGGGTGTAATCTTGCACATTTTGACCTTTAACCTATCTAAAGTTTTGCCAATTCATGATGGCTTTCTTCATATAAGCTAGAGGGTAGAATTTTCTTTCATTGCAATAATGAAATCATTCCATAAAATTGAGATCTTATCGAGTTTTTTAATCTCCTCTTGGGTCTTTGATTCCCACCATACGAGTATTGCACCCTCCATTCTCAAGGAAGCTAATTGAACCTTTATGTCATCCTCTTAAAGGTTTTGAATCCTACAAGAGACCTCCAACTTATGAATCCAATTATCAAGCTTCTCTGCATTCACTTCACCATTATACACAGGAAGCTCAAATTTAACATCAAGTTTAAAGAAAAGTAATTTACCATTTCCTTTTGAAGTACGATGATGAGTATGAGTAAGGGTTGTGTTAGTGGAAGAGGGTGAATATGCTTGTGAAGAAGAATATGAAGAAGATGGTGGAGAGGGTGGAGGTTTGTCTCCATTTCCATTACCTCCTTTTCCAATACCTCCTCTTGAAGATCCTTCTCCTTTGAGAGGTCCGAAACTTTCCCCTTGCAACCTAGTATACCTCTCTTCATAGATGACCTTTACCATCTTTGTCATATCAAAGAAGCCTTTCTGAAGGTCTTCTCATCTTTTGTCATGTTTGTAGGTTCTCCTTCATGAGACATGATCTCTGGAGTTTCAACTGCAACTTGAGGCTAAACTAGTGTTGGAGATTGTGGCAACCTTGATCTCCTTCCCCTTGAACCAACTTTAGGGCTTCCAACCAGCTTCCCTTCTCCTCTTTTTGAGTTTTAACCTTGTAAGCATGACATAAACTTGCAAACTATTAAATCCTTCTTTCACAAACACAACCTAGAGCTCCAATACCAAAATGATTTGATTTAGAATATTAGATTATTATGCTAGGATCCTCAATAGATTAGAAACAAAATTATTTCATTGTGCTTAAGGATTCATGAATTTTTGCAAGTGAAATGATGAGTTTTTATGTTATTTTTATGAGAAATTTAACATAAATTAGAGATTGAACAACAACATAAACATGTACAGAACATCATCAAAAATACATTAGAATAGGAACATGATAAAGGAGTTCACCACTCCTAGTATATGTCTCCTTGGTCCAGCTTCCAATGGCTTAGGCCTCTCTATTATGCTCAAATTCTTTTGAAACCTGCTTAAATGAGTCCAAAATATCCAAAAATGGATATCTATCCTCTTTTTGCATCCAATTTGGGAAAAAATAGAAGAAGTTATGACCTCTCCTAGATTTCCCAACATTCACTCCACAAATTGCACCATTTCTTGCATTATCCTACAATTTTGCTCCAAAAAGCGCTAACTAGGCGAAAATTTCACCGTGTGGCAGCCATAAACTATCAGCACCAACAGCTCCATGGAAAATCGCAATCAGCGGGAACCGACGGATCTTATGGTTTCTGAACACGGTGTGGGTGATATGTGATTTGTGAAATGTGGGGCCAATGGCAGCCTACCACTTGGTGCCTCCACATTCACTAAAGAGTCTTGCCACATCATCTTCTCCTGCCATCTGTCCAAGTCAAACCTGAACTTTAACTTGCTTTATCTTCTTCATATGAGCTCAGATTCGAGTGTCATTCACACCGTTGGAATCAGGATGACGAGCCCTTCGATATGAAGCTAATTTTATCAAGATTCTACCACTTTGAGTTTTGAGCCTAATTTTGAGCACCTGATCACCATGATTCAATGATATATTTATATTCTTCATTTTCTTTTTTCATTGGTTTTAAATATTATGTTTTAAAAAAACATTAATAATATGAAAATCCTTATTAAAAAAAAAATTCAATATGTTTTTTTGTGAAGACGCTTCTTATTATCTTGATAAATCTATAAGTTTGATATCTCTCTTTAAAGTTGTAAGTTAAGTGTATCTATTACTTATGGGGTATGAATTTTGTCAATGGTTTTTTTGTAAGTCAAGGATATATTCATTAATCAAAAGGAGAGTACATAGATATCAAAATTCAAGTGGTGTCACCCCGATCGGGTTTGTTGACCACTGTTATCACCATCTTACAAAAAAGCAGAAGAAGAAGCATATTATAATTCCATAGCTTGATAGGCCAAAAACACCAAAAGGTAAACAGAACCAGAAGGATGCCTATGACCAGACTTAATCATCAGAATTAATTAACTTTGGGTTATCCATCCTAGTACCTAGAAGGGAAGGGGGGTGATATGAACACTGAACATGTTTCCCAAAGTGAGCCAACCATGTTTCCAACTTCTCGACCTTTTCTTCTAGCAATTTTTGTCACTACCAAATGACCACAATCCTTTCTCTGACACGGAATTGAAAGTAATGCAGTTATTTTAACATGGAAATGAAAATATAATGCTCTTCCTTTCTGATATTGTTGTATGCTTCAGGCGATCCAGAAAAGACTGGAGCAGGTCACAATGGGCAACAAAGCGATTATGTCGGCCAATAGCTCCTGCGCACCCTAAACCCGCACACCTACCTCATGCCCACGATCCACACTTCTATTCTTATTGTCGTTATCATCCCAACCATCCTACACAGAACACACACATCCTCTACCACATCAAGCTCTAGATGATGGCCTGCCTACACCACTAGTGGAACACCCTCTTTGCATGGGTCTTCCAGTAGCCCTATCGCCCAGCACCACCTCCAACTCATTGTTGGATCCACCCTTTTTTGTTGACATTCCCCTCCGCTTGGGTTGGGAGAAATAATTATGTAGTATAGCTCACATGGTGAATTCCCGGGAAGATGCCCCCAAGACAAGACTTACATCACCCTTCACCACCTCCTGACAAGTCGTGAGGTAAAGCAAGACTGGCGCCATCCCCAAATCATCCAACAAGAGCCTTCCCCATGGAACTCTCAACCACCACACACCAGCCAAGGGGGAGACAAGCTCGACCACACCTATATTTTGCACCAACTAGACCCACGATTCTTCCTCTCTAGTGTGAGGGGGAACACATGGAAGCATAATCGTGGGAAAAAATATTTCACCCCAAAGCATATAAACCTGAGAGCATAGCTCAAGCCAACCAAAATCTAGAGAAAACACTACTAGGCTCCCCAATGACCTCCGAGATGAAATGCGACTCACTCAATTACGCGTCCCATAAGTCTAGGATAAAACTAAAAAGAGCGGGGTAACCAAAAGACTCCCTACAGAACAAAGATCCAACCACTACCCCAAACACAAAAAGTACTCAAAGAAATATCTATCGAGCACCGCAAGTATGGATACTAAGCCCGGACACCTTACCATGAAAATTTCACATAACCTATTGATAGAACTAGTAAACTGAGCCCAGGAATAAAAACTTGAACCTTTTGTTGTATGTTCACAATGGAGGGAGTGGAAACATTGTTTTTATCCACTACTCCAAGACTACTCGAGGGCCGAAGTACCCATACAAACTACAACTACGCGGACCAAAATCTACTGGTCTCCAGACTTCCATCCCAATATATCATACCACAGCCCCAATGTTTTCCATTAATCATCTTGCCTTACCATCACACCTTCCTACAAAGGATGAATGAAATCTTACATGCCTCACCATTCCTCTTGTAGGTAAAATAGTTAATTTAACAAGAGGTATATAACTGAAACTGAATGGAAACCAAACACAAAGACACAAGTAAAAACACAAGATTTTTAAGTGGTAAAACCTTGACAGGGTGTCAAGGAAACATCCACAGGGAAAGGGATTGGATCTTTATTAAATCAACAATGATTCTCCATGATACAAAAGTTTGGGCATTCATCAATTTTATATAAGATCCTCCTCCATTACATAACCATTGTTTCAGTATAAAACTAACTGAATAATAACTAATATAGTTTTACACATATTTACATAATTCGTTGTCAAATTCAACAAACTCCACCTTGACAAAAATTTTCCTAATCCCTTGCCCACGACCATTCATCATGTCTTTTGCAAGCCAAGAGAAGCTAAACACCATTGCAACTTCTCTACTGCAACTGGCTTCGTGAAGATGTCGACACAATTCTCCCGTGTATGGAACTTCTTGAGAGTTACTTTTTTGTCATCGATCACATGTCTTAGAAAATGATACCTTACATCAATGTGCTTGGTCTTGTTGTGATAAGCTGGCTTTGTAGCCAAGTGAATAGCACTCTAATTGTCACAAAGTACATTCATTTTCTCCTGCATCCATCCAATCTCATCAAGTAGACCCTTTAACTAGATTGTTTCCTTAATGGAATCTAAAGAAGCTATATATTCTGCTTCGATAGTGGACAATGCAACTATTTATTGAAGCTTTGACATGCAACTAATTGCTCCACTTGTAAGATTAAAGGCATAACCTATAATAGATCTCCTTTTTTCGAAATCACCTCTATAATCAACATCCACATATCCACAGACTGATCCTTCACTACCATTAAAGATTATGTAATAATCGCTTGTGCCTCTTAAATATCAAAGCACCCATTTCACTGCTTGCCAATATTTTCACCTAGATTTGCCATGAACCTGCTAACAACTCCAACTGCATGTGATATTTCAGGTCTTGTAGATACCATCGCATACATTAAGTTTCCTACAACATTCACATATGGTACATGAGACATATCCTACATCCACATATCCACGGAATAATCCTTCACTACCATTAAAGATGATGCAATAATCACTTGTGCCTCTTAAATATCGAAGCACCCATTTCACTGCTCGCTAATTTTCTTCACCTAGATTTTCCATGAACCTGATGACAACTCCAACTGCATGTGAAATTTCAGTTCTTGTAGATACCATCGCATACATTAAGTTTCCTACAACATTCACATATGGTACATGAGACATATACTACTTTTCTTCATTAGTTCTAGGACTCAAAACCAAAGAAATATTACAATGGGAAGTAATGGAACATTAACAAGTTTCACACTTTTCATACCAAACTTTTCAAGTACTCTTTCCACATACTTCTGTTGTGATAACCAATGCTTACCATTTTTCCTATCTCTATGCATCTCCATGCCCAAGATATGTTTTTCTACTCCAAGATCCTTCATATTAAACGTCCTAGAGAGTTGAGCCTTTAACCTATTGATCTCTTCCATGATTTTTCTTGCAATAAGCATATCGTCAACATACAAAAATAAGATAATGAATATGCCGCTAAAACTCTTGAAGTATACACAATGATCATACTCACTTATAATAAAGTTCTGGCTCACCATGAAGGAATCAAAATTCTTGTACCATTTCCTGGGACACTGCCTTAGGCCATACAATGATCTCCTGAGCTTGCAAATTAATCTTCTGTTGCGACCTTGTACAAAACCTTCTATTTGTTCCATATATATCTCCTCATCCAAATCACCATGTAGAAAAGTCATTTTAACATCTAACTATTCTAACTCAAGGTTAACTAATGCAGTTAGTTCCAACACAGTACGAATAGAAACAAGTTTTACAACTGGTGAAAAAATCTCATGAAAGTCAATACCCTCAACTTGAGAATACCCTTTTGCTACCAGTCTCGCCTTATACCTTTCGATACTTCCATCAACTTTATGTTTCAACTTGAAGACCCATTTGCATCCAACAAAACGTCTCCCTTCAGGAAGTTATACAAGATCCCAGGTATTGTTCTTGGCTAAGGAATCCATTTCTTCTTCCATAGTCATTTTCCATTTTAGCTATCTGTATCATCTACTGCTTCCTGATAACAAGAAGGTTCACCATCTTCAATAATTAAAGAAAAAGATGAAATAGAATCTTCATACCTTTTGGTAGTTTGTATTTCCCTTGTAGACCTTCTTAGAGTGACTGGTTGTTGATCTAGTTCAAAAACTTCAACGGCTTCCTTTGTATCTTCAACACCTTTTCCTCCAGAAGTCTCTCCTTCTTTTTGAGTTTCAAAAAAGGGTCTAGCCTCCAACTGAATTTGTTGATTTGGAGTTACCTGTTCATGTTCAATTCTTTAAACATTTGATTTTAAAAGAGACGATTCATCAAATGTTACATCTCTACTAATGACTATCTTTCAGGATGTAGGATCCCACAACCCGTATCCTTTCACCGCATAGTCATACACAACAGAGACATAACATTTTGATTTTGGATCTAATTTTGAACACTCATTTTTAGGAATAATACCATATGCATCACAACCAAATATCCTTAAATGTGAATAATCACAAGATTGACCTAACCAAACTTCTTCAGAAAGTTTACAATTAATTGCTACTGAAGGTGATCTGTTAACTAAATAACAAGCAATGGATATTAATTCTACCCACAACTCTTTTTGCAAGTTAGCATTGCTGATCATCCTTCTAGCTCTTTCCATAAGAGTCTGATTGATACGTTTAGCAACACCAGTTTGCTGACAAGTATAAACAATAGTTTTGTACAATTCCTTCATCCTTCCAATATTGTTAAAATTATAGAGAAGTAAAATCACCGCCATTGTGAGTTCTTAAACATTTAATTGATTTCCATGTTCTTTTTTCTACCATTTCTTTAAATTGTTTAAAGGCATTGAATACACCAGCTTTCTTTTTTAGCATAAAGACCCAAACTTTACAGGAGAACTCATCAATAAATGTTAAAAAATATAAAACACGTCCATATGATACAATAGGAGATGGTCCCCACAGATCATAATGAATATATTCCAAAATTTCTTTACTATTATGATTTCGAGTTGTAAACCTCTGTTTGCACTGTTTTCCATACACACAATGTTTACAGAAATCCAACTTCAAGGATTTCCAAACAGGAAGTAATTTACGGTTCATCAGTACCTGAATACCTTTCTCACTAATGTGATCCAATCGCTAATGCCATAGGCAAGTACCTTATTCTTCTTTCTTTTACACAATCGAGTCATTGGGTAAAGTACTATGCATTTGAGCTAAGTGGCATGCCCATAAAAACCCGCTTGAATGTGTTTTCATTGGGGGTGTATGACATATTATTGGGAATGGATTGGTTGTACTTACACTAGACCAAGGTAGATTGCTAGGAAAAAAATTTGAATTCTTGGATGAGAAAGGAACAAAAAGAGTGTTGTAGGGCAAGAAAAATCCCATTTCAGTGAGGTTAATCACAACTATGCAAGAAAAACACGGTAGCAGAAAGAGATGCATGTTATTTGTAGTGCAAGTTTCCAGGAATGAGAAAATTGACAGATAAATAGAAGTTGAGGAAGCTAAATCATTACAAAAGTAGCCTGTTTTGAAATAGTACACAAATTTCTTTCCATTAGAGGTTTCTGGATTGCCTCCTCAAAGAGAGATGGATTTCTCTACTGAATTGGTACTTGGAGTAGCAAAATAATATAAGGATCCATATACGATGAGGACCCCATTATTGGTTGAGCTAAAATTTAAATTGAAGGAAATGCTTGACAAAGCTTACATAAGGCCAAGTGTGTCCCCATGGGGAGCATTGATATTGTTTGTAAAGTATAAAGATGGAACACTTAGAATATTAATTGATTACAAGAAATTAAATAAAATAGCCATCAAGAGTAGGTACCGATTACCAAGGATTGATTATCTCTTTGATTAGTTGAAAGGAGTAGTATTTTTCTTCCAAAATTGACTTGATTTCAGGCTACCATCAAGTAAGGATCAAGGAGGAAGACATTCATAAAATTGCTTGTAGGAAAATATATGGGCACTATGAGTTTGTAGTGGTACCCTTTGGGATTACCAATAACCCTACCCCATCCATGTGCCTAATGAACATCATGTTACATTCTTGTTTGGAAAAGTTTGTCATTGTATATTTTTATGACATATTGGTGTATTCAAGAACCAAAGAAGAGCATGAAAAACATATAGCTACAATGTTACAACTACTGAGAGAGCACAAGCTCTATGCAAAGCTTTGCAAGTGTGACTTCTTCTAGTCATAAATGTTGGGTTGTGTTATATTCTTTCCACATAGTTAACAGGGGGTTTGGAGGGCACCCATAACCTCACTTTATGGGGTTCGGGGCAGTGCCCCAAAAAATTTTGGTTTTGGACCCTATGTTAGGTTGGGCAGACCCACCCATGGTTTTGTGCATGATTTTCGCACATGTTTTTTGGACGCGATGGTTTTTGGTCCACGGTATTGGATGCGATGGTTTTTGACCCATGGTATTGGATGCTTCAGCATGTATAAATATGTATTGTAACATTGAAAGGAACATAATTAAAAATCAAGCTGGTACACCCGGTCTTGGGATCCAGCGGGAAAATCTCTATGTATATGTGTTTTATGTGTTATGCTCTCGCATTGTTTATTTTTCTGTGTTTTAGAATTCATATGCAGGTAATTTCTGTATGGGGTTAAAACCTACATTTGGTATCAGAGTTGTTTTTGGCTTCAAGGGGACGCCTTTGTTGCTGAGGGGTTTCGCTCAAGCCTGTGGTAGACCCTGTTCAGTGGGAGATCTGCGAGATCGATTCTAGTGGTGAAAGAAGATGACAAGTGGTGGAAAGATAGAGATCGAGAAAGTTAATGGTCAGAATTTTGAGTTGTGGAAACTCAAGATGGAGGATCTGTTGGTGGATAAAGATCAGTGTATCGTGGTAGATCCAGGTACTGAACCAATGGGAGTGACCGATCAAGAATGGAAGAAGTTAGATCGGAAGGAAAAGAGCATAATACGATTGCGTGTCTTAGATTCAATATTGCTAAATGTATCAAGGGAAGCTACAACAAAGGCTTTGTGGGACAAGTTAGGGACTTTGTACCAATCTAAGTCTCTGGTGAATAAACTTTTCCTATGGAAAAAGCTATATAACCTGAGGATGAAATATGGAGACTCGGTGACAGAACATCTGAATGCGTTTAATACT
>APFE031285838.1:0-26031 GCA_000404065.3 Pinus taeda | reverse complement strand
TGAGTGGTGTGAATTAGTTATTAATTAATTCATTAATTATTAACTCATAAAGCAACTAAAGAATACATCAGTTAACTCAGTGCATGGACAGTTCAATGGAGACAAGTGTTAGAGGTGAGTGAAAGTGCAACACAGTTGTCAGTTGTGACTATAGTTGTGCATGTGATTTACACAATCAATGGATTGAGTATTGCCAATGAGGATTTCATGGTATATCCAAGGGAAATAGGAATTTGGATCATTAATTTGTCAGTATTCTCATGCAGGAATGCACAGTGGAGGCAGGCAAGCAACAGAGGAGATTTGAGCCAGTGATTGATTTAGATCTGAGCTAGTTTGTGTGTAACAAATAGAGATAGTACTGAGTACTTGTGAGGAGTATTGTACTATGTATTGTTACATGTTCTCAATCAATATAATATACAGATAGTTGTGCGGTTTTCATATTTATGCTTTCCCCGGGTACATACTGTGTTGATATGTGTGATTGATGCTTCAATGTGCGCATGTGTATGTTTCTGAATACTATTAAATTGATGATCAACGTAGAGGAGGTTATGTATTATGCATGATTCCAAAAATTAGTGTATAATCGGGATAATCTCTGTGAATATGTGCCATATTATTCAAAATTTCTACATGGTATCAGAGCCAGGTTGATTTGTAGAAGAGATTTCTACACGATATCAGTGCGAAGTTGATCATTGGATCTATTATTCTAAAAGTGTTTACATTTTATTTCTTTAGGCAGAGTCTATAATCGGGCTAGGTAGCCTTTGGATTCATCCTTCTTTTGGAAGGTGAGATATCTGGTGAATGCCCATACAGTCGATCTCTGTACAATAAATACTTCATTCTCATGAATTTTAGATCGGAAGCAGTTGAGTTTTGAGCTGGTGGAATTCGAATTTGTAGCAGTGTTTTCTTGGTGTCAAAGTTGAAATGTCTTTTAACGGATTTCGATTAGAGTATGCCCTTGAAGGTAGCTCGAATTATATTGCATGGAAGGACAGGATGGAGGCAGTGTTAGATGATAATGGGTTGAAGGAGTTCATAGAGGCGGATGTCCCAAAACCTACTGATGGTGTTGAAGCTGTGGCTTGGCAAAAGAAGACAGAAAAGTGTCGAAGAATTCTATTGGAGGGTGTGAGGGATCACATTGTGTCCAGCCTCCATGGAAAGGCTTCTCCATACTTGATGTGGAAAGCATTGACAGATCTATTCCAAGGCAAGAGCGACTAGAGGAAGTTGGCGCTCAAGGATAAACTCAGAAACATAAAGTGTGATAATGGAGACAGTATGCCCAAGTATCTCACGAAGTTCACCCAATGCCGGGATGCGCTGGGAAGTGTCGGGGTGACTGTCGATGATGAGGACTTGGTGAGCTTGGCTCTCCTTGGTCTTTTGAAGAGTTGGCATTCCTATCAGGACTTTGTCAGTGGTCGGGAGAAATTGCCAGGATGGGAGAGACTTTGGTCAGGTCTTGTGAAAGAGGAGATCAGACAGAGCACCAGAGACAGTTCTTCATCTATGCATGATGAGGAGAACTGTGCCTTAGTGAGTAAGGCAAAGAAGGGAAAGGAGAAGGGTTCTCTTTCTGAATCCAGTTCTTCCAATGAAGGGAAGAAGGTTGACAGATCGAAAGTGCGATGATTTCGTTGTCATGAGGAGGGCCATTATGCCTCAAATTGCCCATGGAGGAAATCCAAGAAGGGATTCGGGGAGGGATCTAAAGGTGAGGCACTTGCTTCACAGTTTGAGTTGGATTTCACACTCTTCGCATGCATGGTTTCATCCATGATGGGAAGTTGTTGGCTTCTTGATAGTGGAGCTTCTTTCCACATGTCCGACGACAAAAGTTTGTTCAGTACTTTGGAGGAGAAAGATCTCCAAATACTCATAGGGATGGGTAATGATGAAAAGTATAGTGTCTCAGGTGTAGGCACGGTTATTTTTCAGAGGGAGCATGGAGCTCACCTTACCTTGACCGATGTCAAGTATGTACCCGGACTGAAGAGAAACTTGGTGTCAATCGCGATGCTGGAAGACAGAGGCTATGATGTAGTCTTCAGAGACGGAAAGGTTTTCCTTAGACACATCATCACTAGACAGGTGAAGCAGATTGGTTCACGGGTCAAGAACCTGTATGCTCTTGAGGTTCAAGATGCATGCAAAGCCTTGAGCAGCAAGGCAACTGATGGAGACTTGATGGTTGAGAGGGAGGGAATATTACCTCTCAACATGCAGAGATAGAAGAAATCTCAGTCAATTGTGGAGGAGCCACGATTGGTGCAGCAGCTTCAGGAGGTTGTGGAGTAGCCACAACAGGGGAAGCTGAGAGGAGATCAAGTAGAGAAATCTACTCATGCAGAGACCTCCAATAGGGGGAAACTTTGAGCAAGGTGGGCTGAGGGATCACATGCAGCCATACCTCCAGGTAGGAGGTGGGGCGATATAGAGTGATCGTCCCAAGGAGGAGGGGAACGATCCTTGAGGTACCCAACCTCTTGGATAAGACCTTGCTACAGGAGCCCCGAAGTGGAGTAGAAGGAACTGAATGATTGGGTAGAGACAGATGCGGATGGAGTGGCAGAGAGAGCGACAGTGTAGGGAATCTCAGGACAGCGCATAGCTAGCAGGCTGCAGCAATGCGAGAGGCACAAGTGTTTTGCATAGTGCTAGGTGGCACAGAGAGGTGTGCAATGGTGCGAGATACATGGATATGTTGCAGTAGTGTAGATGTCAGAGAGGGAGCACTTTTCAGTAGCAAGAGAGCTTCAGCATCAGAGTATGTTCCTAGACCAACAGAGTGGTCAGTTGGGAGTGCTTTTGTTCCAAGTGTTGTTGGAGCAAGTGGACTGGGTAGATGTGTTGCATGCAGAACATTCCAGAGTTACAAGATAGGGGTTGTAGATAATCCATATCATGTTGAGAGGGAGTGTTGAAAATGCAACAAGATGATGGAGCATAGTGAAAAGAAGTCACCTTCACTAAGTGTGCCCGCAGGCTATTTTTGGCGCAAAGTCTATTTTTAGACATATGGATCATGATCTATGAGTTGTAGGATGCTATTTGTGGATGATTGGTCATGTTGGTAAAAATAGATGGAATTCTATTTTTAGACATATGGGCAGAGTATAGAACAGACGAATATTATTAGCTCTTAATAATATTTAGACTATAAACATTATCTTATTCTCTTGGAGCACTTTAGTTTGAGCTATGGATGTGGCACATGCAGCTGCCAGAAGGAAATATGTGGTTCTTATGGGTTACTTGAGTTATTGCATGGAGGACTTCAGTTAGGACTTCATTGATTGAGTTCTGTGGAGTTGGATCAGGAGTTGATGGAGTTGTGTTCATTTTGACTTAGTTGAACTAGTTGTATTTAGTCTAACTGATCAATAGACTAAGTGATGAGTGGTGTGAATTAGTTATTAATTAATTCACTAATTATTAACTCATAAAGCAACTGAAGAATACATCAGTTAACTCAGTGCATGGACACTTCAGTGGAGACAAGTGTTAGAGGTGAGTGAAAGGGAAAGGTCACTCCTTAAGGAAGGAGAACACTCCACAAGCCATATGCTTGTTCATACAATAATCCTTGACTATATTTCTTGACCTCCTCCATGTAGAGTCTCTAGCCTCTATATAGGCCTCATACATGCAATACCATGGATCATTACCATGGTTCCCTCATACCATCCACTAATACCATGGGCCCACTACATTATTACTAACTACCTCTGGTCCCTTACATGATATGGGTTAACCACCTTATTTATTACTATGGCCCATCCCATTATTACATTATTACCTTTGGTACCTCCCTCGGTACCCCATATTATCCCCCCTAGGTATATAACACGTTGTGCATGTGATTTGCACAATAAATGGATTGAGTATTGCCAAAGAGGATTTCGTGGTATATCCAAGGGAAATATGAATTTGGATCATTAATTCATCAGTATTCTCATGCAGGATTGCACAGTGGAGGCAGGTAAGCAGCGGAGGAGATTTGAGCCAGTGATTGATTCAGATCTAAGCTAGTTTGTGTGTAAAAGGTGGAGATAGTACTAAGTACTTGTGAGGAGTATTGTACTATGTATTGTTACATGTTCTCAATCAATATAATATACAGATAATTGTGGGGTTTTCAGCTTTATGCTTTCCCCGGGTACATACTGTGTTGATATATGTGATTAATGCTTCAATGTGCGCATGTGTATGTTTCTGAATACTGCTAAATTGATGATCAACGTAGAGGAGGTTATGTATTATGCATGATTCCACAAATTAGTGTATAATCGGGATAACCTTTGTGAATATGTGTCATATTATTCAAAATTTCTACATCCGCCCCCTGGTTCGTTGTCATCTATCGCAACTGGCCTGGTCCCTTTGTTCCCCTTATACCTTGAAATACTTAAAAACACGGGAAATACATGAAAATTGGCCTCCCTCCAGACTTCAAATCTTATGGATTTCTTTCCCAAACTCTTTCGGGTCCGAGACTCATCGCAATCAGCTTTACCACTTGTATAGAGGCCCTATTCCTTCACAATATTCCGATGCGATCTAATCGCAATTGCACATTGCTCCAGCCAATGGTCTTCATATAACACATCACATGTTCCTGTCAATTGCGAACTTGCAATGCGACGTGGGCCCCCCGACCCTTGGTAATGTTTCACTGCGATGTAACGATGCGATCTGATCACAATCGTTGATCGCTCAACGCCGAGGCTTTATAGATTATGCTTCCCATCATCGCGACTATCGATGTGAGCTGGTTAGATCTGGACCATTGATCAGCCAGCTCTAACAGCAGTTGTGCGTTGCTCTATTCGTGCCTAAAATACTCTGTTTTTTCAATGCTTCGAAGTATTTTAGCCTCTTGATAGAGTATTTCCGCCCTTTTGAGGTATTTTGGCATATGATTGTTTTCGACCTTGGGAGGATCTTAATCAACTCTTGAAGACTTCAGGAGTGTTTTGGATCCATTTTTTGGGCCAAATGCCAACAAGGCTAACACTCCAAAGATTCAACCTGTATGACCCACATCATTGTCAAGGATAACTGCATCAGAGTTCAGTTCAACTGGATCCATGGTGCATTTCATTGGGCCGAGGAAGACTCATGGAGGTATTGCTACAATTCCTCCAAACCGAATGAACAGGTTGGTTTCACTGTAGAGTGGTTAGAAAAGTAGCGTGATGCAACATCACAGAGAGCTCCAGTAGTAGTAGTAGTAGAAGAGGCAACCGAGCCAAGCATACCTATGCACGACAAAGGGAAGAGGAAGATTGTCGACTGCATGGAGGAGGAGCAAAGATACAAGTTTCGAGAAGATTCACTTGTAGAGAAAGTAACTATGGCTATTTAGACAAAGAGGCAATAGTGTGACAAGCGCATCACACGAATGTAGAGGGATAAGAAGAGAATGGAAGAAGCAGATAAGGAGTTGAATGAGATGAGGGAGAAACTTCAGAAAGAACAAGAGTTGTGCTAACAAGAGAAGGAAGCGCAACAACAACAAATACAACAAGGGGCACATCATGCATAGATAGACGAAGCAACGCCCGTACAAGTAGTTGATTCATTTTGAACGGCTGGCATCAGGTGAACGGGGTGAAACATCGTAGGGGCAAGACTTTTCTCATGAGATAGAACATGCACTTGAATAGTTGGATGTAGACATGGAGCAATAGGAGTTGGAATAGGACACTGACCTCATGCCTCACCACAAAGAGGTCTCAATGCATCTAGATGATGAGCAAGTCTCAAATGACCAGGGAGGCACTGAGATCCTTGGTGGTCAGTTGGAAGCAGAGGTGCACAACATCTCCTTCGATGAATCTCATCACAGAGTTGTGCAGTCTCACAGAGTACCGAATTCAGAGGACCAAACATCTCCTGCACAAGTTTAAGAACAAGTGATCGTGACTGATGTGCAAAAGCATCCAACTACTTTGGACGATGAAACTAGAGTGTATGCCAAAGCCACTAGCTCAAGTGTTCATTTCCTCATAGATGAGAATGACTGAATGGCGAAGGAACTACAGGTGGTCAAGAAAGGAGGAGACTTGGTGACAATGTCCGCCCAAGATGAACTGAAGAGGGAAACACTAGATGAAGTATTGTCCCTTGACATAGTTATGCGAGCATTGTACTCCAAGTCTGGTACCATGCACCAAGCAATCATTCATATACACAGATGGAAGCAGCGATGTGTGAGAAGAGCACACATTTTGAAGAACATACATTATGTTGTTGATAACATGCAAGCATGGATGATGAAGTACAAGGGAGCCCCGATTCACTTACCAAAGATGATGAGGGCCAATGCGGTCGAGCTGCAAGCACGTATCCGGAGTCAGATCTAGAACTACGAAGACCTACTGTAGCTCATCACTAGCATACAGACCTCACATGCATGAGTATTCAAGAGCATGGATGTTATACTGCACACTCATGCGATCACTTGTGAATCTCACCCAGGCGAAGACAAAGAAGCAGGTCTGACAGGAGTTCGACTCATACTTCGATGAGTTGATGCACACCGCCACCAACCCAAACTTGCCTATCAGTGCAGACATCATGCACAAGTATGTTGTTGGTCCAGCCACATTGAAGACAATGATGCACATGATTTCAGATGAGTTGGACAGAGGAGCTCGAGTAGTGTACCCAAATGCTATGGAGGCAAGGTTCAGGTTTCAGACAGTTGTCACAACATAACACACAGACACTATCAAGGACTACCAATATTGGCATCAACATGTTATTGTTAATTAGCATGAGGATGTCGAGCAGTTGGACTTCTATAGTTGTCTAAGTCAAAATGATGTCTAGTTTGGCTTGTTCAAGCCATTGTTCACATGGGTACATGTGCATTGTAATGTTGAGTCATGTCAAGTGTAAGTCAAGTCTCAATAGTGGATGTAATAGTCATAGAGTAGGTGAAGAGTCATGAGGGTAGTTGAATGGTCACAAAGGGGAATGTCAGGGGTCACCCCACCCTTTGCTATAAATAGTCCCTCATAACTCATTGTATGGGCTTTTGGTCAGCCAAGTTTCTATTAAGAATATCTTGAAGAAAGCTTGGACAATATTGTAACGTGCCTTTTCTTATCCACTACATGGAGCTAGTTCACCTCTTTGGAGGAGCAGGCAGATGTGGCTGTAACGTTTCATTGATGGGGCTGGCAGGTTTACATGGATGTATTGTATGATTGGAACTTACATTTCTTTATATAATAAGGGCCAACACATTTTCATCCATATGTTGTTATTGTAGTTGGACTGTTCTGGTTGCCTTAATGATATATATGTTGTTTAAATTATGTATTTCTGTATAAACTGATTCATATGAAATTATAAGAATCTTGTTGCGAATGTGTTGTTGGTTTAACCATCACTTTGTTTTTTTGACTTCTCTACTTTCTAGCTTGTGATGCATCTTCACTCGTGTGTTCCCTTCCCAACTAAGTACTGATACAAGTTGTCAAGGGGCACACTCATCCCACCCCCTTTGTGTTAGAACCTCTCATGCATCTTCCTTGACTCACTATAGTGGTCACACCCTTGCTACTAATAGAGTTATCTTACTTGCCTCTATGCGAAATTGCAGTCAAGGCATTCCCTTACAACCCACTACTAGGACTCCTACACCAAATGGTCAGAGGTATAATTTGGACTCCTTACTGGGGAGATCCCCTTGACATGTTAGCAGGTCCAACACCGTCAATATTTATGGCATTAGAAGGAGGGCCTGTTGACAAGCTGTGTCCTCTCATCCAATTTTGAACCTTTGTACATCTTTCATAAAGTCTTGCACTCTTCTTCCCCCATAGTGTTTTTCGAATCGTGAAGATGTCTCCATCACGGGGAATCTTTTCAATCTCTTGTCCACTCACACATATGATGGTGAAGGCAAAGTGGCCTGACCTGAGCACTTACTTAAATTTCTTTCCATGCTTCATGAGAAAGATGAGTTTTCTAACAAACAGGCTAGTTTGCTGCTTGCATACACACTTCGCGAATCTCCATTTCGTTTGGTGCTCAGCCTACCGGCTGACACCGTGCACTCATTTGAGCACTTTTGTGATCTCATTGAAGACACGTTCTATCATTTTGATCCAGACCATCTTGACCAAAAACTGTTACAACAATGGAGGGCTCCACATGAATCAGTTATTTATTTTTGGCAATGCTTTTGTGACTTGCAGTTTCAAGCTCCGAGGAGCTAGATGAAATTTTCTTATCTTTGGGACTGGTTCGAGTATTTCCTTAAGAAATCTTCCTTTCCCTAAAGAAATCTTGAAATCAAGCCTCAATAAAAATTCTTCATTGATGGAGTTGCGTAATCTCATTGTGGATGCAAACACCGTCTCAACTAACTTTCTGCATTCCTCTCATTCAAGAACTCCATCATTGCCAAGTGATGCTGAAGAGCATACTCACACACCTGTTCATCCTTCACACTCTCCCAACATCACTTCACTCAATTTTCATGTAGCTTTGGTTGTGAGTCCTTCGAGTTCTCATATGCATGCTTGTCTACAACCTCCATCTTCACACTCGGGTGTTATTCTGAATGATGTTGTCTTGTGTTCGTCCATTCCAGACTCTTCACTTGTTGTGAATGAGGAACAACTCATTGACGGAGTTGGTGTTGCACAACCAACATGCGTTATCGTTCATGAAGAGTATGATTGGGAGCTTGAACATCAACACTCGGTGAAGGATAACTCCCTTCCATCCAAGCCCCCTCCGTTCTTTCCTAACATCTTTGGTGAACCTACCATCCATTATTTTTCATGTGTCTCTTCTTTCATAGATGCACCCATTGTTGATCACTCACAAGACTCACCAGATGTTAGTCCATCATTCGACAACGAAGGAGATAAGTTACTCATTGAAGATCCACTTGATCCTTCATCAGTCTTTTTCTAAGATATAGAGGATGAGTTTGTTCACTTTTCATCTACCCCTCTATTTGACTTATCTGATCATGAGGATGCTAAAGAACTCATTGATATTTCTAAGCGTGGCAGTCGTGATCCATTTACTTCCATTTTTTATCACAATCATGACTCCATCGTAGTTGATCTTTCGAAGCCACCCGTTTATGATGGTCTATCTAATGATGAAGTTGAAACACCCAAGGTTATTGAGGAACTTCAACCCAAGTTGATGGTTATGTCAGGCCCTCACTCTCTTGGGGTTAGTCTCACTTCCGATCATGAAACTATTCAATTACCTAAGGCTCCTCATCACTCATCTGTATGCATTGAAGATCCATCTCACTCACAGATCACACTTCCTCCACTCAGACTGCATGATCCCATTTCCCATGCATTGGAGGAGTATTACATTGCAAGCACTTGTTTGCGACGCAAGTTATATTTGTTTCTTTCGTTTTCTTGCATGTCACAATCAAGAGTATGCTTATGTTTCAAAGTTGCATGTAGTGTCACCTGACACCAAGATAAGTCCATGGACTACCTATCATGCACATGCACTCACTTATGTGTTGTGGGCACTTTGAAACACAGTGTGGCTGTCTTCATT
The DNA here is from genome assembly GCA_000404065.3 of Pinus taeda. Taxonomy (NCBI): domain Eukaryota; kingdom Viridiplantae; phylum Streptophyta; class Pinopsida; order Pinales; family Pinaceae; genus Pinus; species Pinus taeda. Next base: position 16,452 of record APFE031285838.1, on the reverse strand, counting down.
GTTATATCTTATTTGCTCGCTGGTTCGCACAACCAGGTTGCTCGTGAACCAAGCCTTCACCAACATGGGTCTACCAATGCGTCGATGGCTACATTGGAATTATCACTTCATGTGATCAGGCCCATACACTGTTAGTGTAGGAATAGGAGTAGTGTTTGCTTGCATGTTTCTCTGCTTACATGCTTTGTTTGCTAGTTTGTTTGCTTGCTTTTTTGCTTGTTTTCTTTGCTTTCACTTTCGCTTCTACTTCCACTTTGCTCTATTGTTTTTAGTTGCTTGTTTCATTCGCAGGTTAGTTTTTCATGAAGCCATGTATGACTCTTGAAGCGAGCTGGGTAAAGTAAAAGAGGGCTTGTACATCTATCACTACTTGGTTATCTGTCATCTTGCCTCTATATGATGAGCTTGTTACTCTTAGTCCATGATACGTCGAAGGAAAATACGTACTGTTTGAAGTGAACCTTGGTGATAACAAAATTCTTGCATGCTAACTAGTGTCACCTTCTCTACCCTTGTTAGCTCAGTCAAGTAGAGTAACGTGAGGGGGAAAACCTTAACAGGAATGTCAGAGATACAATAAATTACTTCTCTGCTAGAAAAACCTCTTCTTCTCTCAATAAGTAGGGATCCCTCTTCCGCCTCTGAAATGAATAAGTGATATGCACAGTGAGAAATGAAAAATGAAAAGTAAAAAAAAATCAAAATGAAAAATGAATAAGGCGAAAGAAGAGAAAGGCTTCCTGTGTAGGGAGGTGATGCAAGTAACTCCGCCAGGGTATTGACCAGGCTTGCTGGTAGAAGAGCCATGCTTGTGTTCCTATGTGACTCCACTAGGGTACTGTCTAGGCCTGTTGGCAGTGGCGCAACACCAGAGATGAACCTAAGACTCTGATGACTACACTACTTGTGCACCTATATACCCCTCATCCCCAATCAAAACAACTGTGTTGCTTTGACTTGGAATGTGTGTCAATAAACCAAGAGTTTGGCAGATGCTCCATCTTACAATCAAGCCAGTTTTAAGCCAAGATGAGTTGAGAGCTGAACAATACTTCCAGAGGTGTTAGACTTGCTTTTCACGAACAAGGTCCATTCAGAGAGCTAGAGTTCTACCAGTGTGTCACCAAGTGTTGTAGCGGCTACAACCACCCTCCAAAATTTTTCCTTAGCATGTTTTGGAGCCTCCCTACCAACTTTTCACATCACTTTGTCTTGCTTCGTCAAGTACTCAAGCTTCAGTGTTTTCCTCGCACAAAGGTAGCTTGTCGATCACAGTCGATCCATTCCCCTCATAGGCTATTCACCTAGACTTGGTTTAGCTGCAGGTTGAGTAGCTTCCCCTTGAAATTTGTGCATTTCTGGAGGGCAGCGTACCTTCCCTCTAGAAATTGCACAATCCTCCCTGGCATCCTGTTGGGCTCCATGATTGCACAATCCTACTAGCCAACACTCCCAGCAGGACTTGTGCAAATTTCCCTAGCAGGGCTACTCAGCCCAGGATTTACGCAAATCTGGGTAGTAGTCAGCTGCTCTGCCCAAATATTGTGCAATCCTCTTGGGCAGTCAACCCAGCTCCCAGTTAGGAATGTGCATTTTTACCAAGTAGTTGAGCAATTGCATGCATGAGCAGTTGGATTAACCAGTTCCACCCACGACCGAGGAAACTTGACTTGCATGCATGCATGACTTTCTCTTCCTGGAATAGAAAGAGACAACATGTAAAATGCAACCCATGATTCAAGGAGCTATTTTTAGCAACCGGGGGTTACATGAAAAGTTGTTTTAGAAGTTTCCCTTCAAGTGTCGCTTTTTCCTAGATTTGTGGCATGTGCGTCATGATACCACACTTATATATTCTACACATCAAAGCTCATTCATTCACATTGATCTTGGAGCTCTGAAATCCCAAAACACATCCAGTACTCTTCAACACATCCGACTCAACTATTCACAGGTAAGTGGCCTCAACTTGTCTTTTTCAGCCTTTCTGTCGCTTTTTGTGTATTCGCTTGTGTGAGTGTTGTTTTCTTGATTTATTTGAATGCTTGCTGTCATTTACATGTATACTAGCTTGTCCTAGCTCTGTTCAATTTTTGTTTCTATCTCACTGTTGTCGCATGCATGAAACTATTGTGCACATACACTCACTGAACCGACGAACTAGCTCACCCACATGCATGTTGATCTATTTGCTAAATCTTTCATTCATGTTTTGTGTGCATTTTCAATCACTTATGCTATCACTTAGTGTCACCATGCATTCTATGTCTTATTTTCTTTTAGTTTCTTGCTGGCGAGTCGGGCCAACCTTGGATCAGGATCTACCTTCACCAAGGCTGCATTGTGCAATATGGGGAAGGAAGGCTCACCTTCCTCTCTAGAAATGCGCATTCATGCCCAACACTGGTCTCCAGGATTGTTTTGCGCATTTCTAGAGGATAGTGGTTGCTTGGCCCAAGAAATTGCGCAAATCTATCCCTGCGCCAACAGCCCTTCCCAACTAGAATTATGCATTGTGAAATCCCAACATCTAGCTACCTGACTTGATTACGCTTTTCACAGATCCAGTAGCTAGTCTTGCCTCCCAGATAGCCCAAACTACCTTTTGTGTAGTTCTGGCAGCCAATCGCCCAGCCTCCCAGTAAAATTTGTGCAATATTCCTCATCATTTTCCCAGGTATGTGTTGTGTCCTTCCCCAGATTTTCTTTGTTTCCACTGACATATTTCTTTCCATGCATGCTTCTTGTTTCTATATCTTTTAAGTGTTCATCTATCTCAATGGCTTCCAAGAGAACAGGGTCACAGGGCATTGATGGAGTTGCAGCTGGAGCAGCAGTTGAGAGATACGAAGTTGTATCTAGACAAGGACATCAAATTGAAGTGGAAAGAGGTTAATGAAACATTTGCAGGAACTTTTGGGGAAGACCTTGAAGATTTTCAGGTGTACATGAACATTCGCAGGTCTGGTTTGTACTAGATTTCATGTAGATACCCCGTGTTCCCATGCGCGGACATGATTCACTGGATCGTCTCTCACATTGATCCTGAGACGATGACCTTGAGTAGTGTTAGTGGGACGGAGCTTGCAACCTTCTGGGCACGACATTATGATGAGATGTATCAGATGTCATAGGCCATGACTGTTAGAGGTAACTCTAGAGACATTCTAAAGGATTAGGTAAAGGATCCAGCTCGTTTCAGGATGACACCCAACTAGATCTACAAGACAAAGATATTAAGGAAGGCATACCAATAATTGGTCATATTCATATCGACTGAGTGGCCAAGCAAGCATTGAACTCTTTCCTTAGAGTTTGGTGATCACATTGGAAAAACTAGCTAGAGAAGGAAGACCATGCAACTAGTCTGACATACTAAGCCATTAGCTGAAGGAACAAGTCACAAAGGCTTGATAGTCACCCGAGGGTATGCATGCAAAGATTTACATGTTTGTCTACATCCTAGATGTCTGTTCCTGAGATTAGTTCACAGGCTTGGAGTGGGCATGGTCAATGGTGGAGACTATTGTGAACACATATATCAAGTTGTTGTCCGAATGCAGCTTCAGGGGAGTAATCATATGGTTGTCCGACCATTTTTTCACCCCAGTATACAAGATGATATTCAAATAGGATCCACCCTACATGTCAAAGGAAGTGATGGATTCATTGTTAGGCATTGGAGATTGGTATGACTCACCGTTCGACACTTTCATCCGAATGTTTAGTGTGGAGAAGCCTTCGCATGTTCTAGCAAAGTTTGCCTTGGACATACTGGTCATGTAGGAAGTAGCTTATCATATCTTGATAGGATTGACATCTAGACTGTAGCGGAAGAAGAAGGCACCTTGGCCCACTCTTTCATTGTAGATTGGGTTATATGAGATCCAGAGTATCAAGCAAGTAGGTGTTGAAGTAGAACAGATGAAGAAGTACCCATTCAACCTCCGAAGCTTCAACCTGTATGACCCACATTGCATTGTGAAGGATAACTGCATGAGAGTTTAGTTCAACTGGATCCATGGGGCATTTCATTGGGCCGAGGAAGACTCATGGAGGTATTGATACAATTCCTCTACACCCAATGAACAGGTCAGCTTCGTCGTAGAGTGGTTATCAAAGCCGCATGAAGCAGTATCTCAGAGAGCACTAGTAGTAGTAATAGCAGCAACAGAGGCAATAGAGCCAAGCATACCTGTGCACGACAAAGGGAAGAGGAAGATTGTTGAGTACATGGAGGAGGAGCAAAGCTGCAAGTTTCGAGCAGATCCACTTGTAGAGCAAGCAAGAGGTAGCAACGTGACAAGCATATCATGCGAAGGCAGAGGGATAAGAAGAGAATGGAAGAAGTAGAGAAAGAGTTGCATGAGATGAGGGAGCAACTCCAGAAATAACAAGAGTTGTGCCAATAGGATAAGGAAGCACAGCAACAACAGATACAATAAGGGGGAACATCATGCACAGACAAGAAAAGTAGCGCTTGTACAAGTAGTTGATTAATCTGAATAGCTTGCATCAAGTGAATAGGGTGAACCCTCGTAGGGGCAAGAATTTTCTCATTAGATAGAAAAGGCACTTGAACAGTTGGATGCAGACATGGAGCAACAAGAGTTGGAATGGGACACTGACCTCATCTCTCACCACAAAGAGGTCGATTCACCTGCTTCAATTCATTTAGATGATGAGCAAGTCTCGAATGACCAAGGAGGCACTTAGATCCTTGGTGGTTAGACGGAAGCAGAGGTGCACAACATCTCCTTTGACAAATCTCATCACAGAGTTGTGCAGTCTCATAGAGTACCGACTCTAGAGGACCAAACATCTCTTGCACAAGTTGAAGAACAAGTGATTGTGACTGATGTACACAAGCATCCAGCTACTTTGGCCAATGCAATTAGAGTGTATGCCAAAGCCACTAGCTCAAGTGTTTGTTTCCTCATAGCTGAGATTGAGCGAATGGCAAAGGAACTACAGGTGGCCAAGCAAGGAGGAGACTTGGTGACAATGTCCACCCGAGATGAACTAAAGAAGGCAATACTAGATGAAGTATTGTCCCTTGACACAATTATGTGAGCATTTTACTCCAAGTTTGGTGTCATGCAGCATGAAGTCGTCCATCTCCATGGATGGAAGCAACGATGTGTGAGCAGAGCACACATTTTGAAGAACATACATGTTGTTGTTGTAACATGAAAGCATGGATAATGAAGTACAAGGCAGCCCTGCTTCACTTACCAAAGATGATGAGGTCCAATGTGGTTGAGCTGCACGCACGTATCTAGAGTCATATCTGGAACTATGAAGACCTACCACAACCCATCACTAGAATACATGCTTCCCATGCACGAGTATTCAAGAGAATGGATGTTATAGTGCACACTCATGTGATCCCATCACTTAGGACTCTCACCTAGGTGAAGACAAGGAAGCAGGTTTAACAGGAGCTTGACTCATACTTCAATGAGTTGATGTGCACTGCCACCAGCCCAGACTTGCCTATCAATGCAGACATCATGTGCAAGTATGTTGCTATTATAGCCACATTAAAGACAATGATGTAGATGCTTTCAGATGAGTTGGACAGAGGAGCCCGAGTAGTGTACCTAGATGTTATGGAGGCAAGGTTCAGGTTTCATACTGATGTCACAGCAAAACACACAAACACTATCAAGGACTACTAATCTTGGCATCAATATGTTACTGTTGATCAACATAAGGATGTTGGGCAGTTGGACTTTTATAGTTGTCTCAGTCAGAATGATGTCTAGTTTGGCTTGTTCAAGCCATTGTTCGCATGGGTACATGTGCATTGTAATGTTGAGTCATGTCAATTGTAAGTCAAGTCTCAATAGTGGATTTAACAATCATATAGTAGGTGGAGAGTCATAAGGGTAGTTGAATGGTCACAAAGGGGAATGTCAATTGTCACCCCACCCTTTGCTATAAATAGTCCCTCATAACTCATTGTATAGGCTTTTGGTCAGCCAAGCTTTTATTAAGACTATCTTGAAGAAATCTTGGACAACATTGTAATGTGCCTTGGCTTCTCCACTGCACAAAGCTAGTTCATCTCTTTGGAGGAGTAGGCAGATGTGGCTATAACGTTTCATTGATGGGGCTAGTAGGTTTACATGGAAGTATTGTATGATTGGAGCTTACACTTCTTTATATAATAAGAGCCAACACATTTTCATGCATATGTTGTTATTGTAGTTGGACTGTTCCGGTTGCCTAAATGATATATGTTGTTTAAATTACGTATTTGTGTATGAATTAATTCATATGCAATTATAAGAATCTTGTTGCAAATGTGTTGTTGGTTTAACCATCACTTTGGATTGTCAACTGCTCTGCTTTCCAGCTTGTGATGCATCTTTGCTCATGTGTTCCCTTCCCAGCTGAGTACTGATACATGTTTTCAAGGGGTACACACATCCCACCCCCTTTGTGTTAGAACCTCTCATGCATCTTCCTTGACTCACTGTAGCGGTCACACCCTTTCTACTGATAGAGTTATCTTACTTGCCTCTGTGCAACATCGCGGTCAAGGCAATACCTCACGACCCATTGTTGGGACTCCTACACGAAACGGTCTAAGGTCTGATTGGGACTTCTTACCGAGGAGATCCCCTTAATATGTTGGTGGGTCTAGCACCGTCAACACATCCCGATGAATTCTTCAAGTGACTGAGGCTCATCATACTGAATCCGATCTTTAAATGATAATGGTAATCCATTGACAAACCTCTAAACTTTGGATTTCTCATATTTAAGATATGGTAAATACCTCAAAAACTCCAGGAAATTGGTCGTATACTCCTCATCTATCATCAATCCCATCTTTAGCTCATAGAATTCTTTGGATTTAATGTCATAGTGCCTCTCTGAAAAATATTTCTTCTTGAAAAGTCTCTTGAATTCATGCCAACTCAACTCTTTTGTCCTGACATCTCTAATCTGCTTCACATCGTCCCACTAGATGTCCACTGTTCCTTCGAGGCTGAGATAGTTGTTTTTGCCTTCATATTATCTGTGTAGTCATGCAACTCAAAGAAATTCTCCATCCCAAGTAACCATGCCTTTGTACCTTCCGATTTCATCAAATTTCCATCAAAGGTAAGTGGCTTTGCTTTCTTGAAATCATCTGGAAAATATCCTTTCTCATTCCTCTTGTAAGTATGATAATGATGACAACCATGGTACTTGTCGGAACCAGAACTAGAAGAAAACCTTTGTCCATCACCTCTCCTATCAGGTGTGTCCAAGACCCTGCCATCTCTGATTGTGTCATCCCTATCTGACCTGTGCCCACCATGAGACCTACTTCCATATGCCCCATTAATCGTATCTTATTTCCCATGATTGATTCTAAGTATTCCTTGTCTCTGCAAGTCTGACAAACTCTGAAGGATGAATTCATTAACCTATGCTTGTTTCTCTTGTGCCCGAATGATCCTGTCATTGAATTCCTTGCAGCTTCTTCTTTATGCCTTCAAACTTCTCAATGTGTATGTTATGTTAGGAGAGTGCCCATCAACATGTTGCTCATCTAATCTATAGGGAGAATGTCATGAACTGTAGTCTACCATCTTGCTAGTCATATTTGATCTTCTTCCTGCAAGTACACCATGTCATCTAAACCAAAATATAAACATAATCAACATACCTCAGTATGGTACAGGGAAGGATATCTCATCTGCAAGATCAACCAGATTAGCACAATACACATTATATAAACATAATAATAGAAGTATATACACATCATCTCAACCATTATCCAGTTACCATGCATGACTAGACCATAACCATGATAATGCATGCATATTGATATATAGACGTTGAAATGAATAACAAATGCATAAACTACATGCACTCATGATGACCACATCCAACAACAATCACGACCATCTTCCACATGGAGACACAACTACAATAATGACCACCACGATGCATGCACAACAAGCACATAGACCACAATCATAAGGAACACATAAGTAATTGACGTGTATGCATGACAAACACATTCCATCCATCCAGTCCAAGGGGTGAACCATACTCTGATACCACTCTGTAACACCCTTCTCCCACACTTACCCAAGATAATTAGTCCACTAGGGTAAACATATAAAAAAAGGTTACTATGATATGGTTCAAAACCCCAAGTACAATCAAGGAAGTGGAATTGACAAACCAGAACAAACTAAAATTCCTTAGGAGCTACAGAACCTTCAAGAGCCAACCAACCCCTCCAGGTGTCCATCCCCTGAGAGATATTGCTTCTTAACTGAACTAGATCACCAATTTCTCCCATGGAAATACCTCCATGTGACTGAGACCCTCCATTCACTCCGACAACAAGGCCTCCATGCAATTGTGCCATTTTTTAGGTAGTTTTGTGCCAACAACCCCAGATTCTGAGCCACTTTTTTAGGGCTAGGTCTCAGGCCTCACCTAGAACTCATGAAAATTTCAAATATGATAAATAACAATGAAGTAAGGCTACTAATGAAAACACTTGAAAAGTGACTTGACCAAACCCCTACCAGCCATGACAAACATATCGTCAAACATATCATAAACATGTAATGTATAGCTCATATAAACACATAAGAACATAGGGACCTCATACTTATCTGAGATTCATCAAGAAGGTTTGATACCCTCTCATAATAGGTGTATTATCATCTATTGGGTCATACATTCATTATTCATTTCATTTACTAATCAAAACATGATGAGATCCATAACTCAAGTTTGTCATGAACCTTGCCTATAACCAACATATAACCAACATAATAACATTAATAGAACATCCATTAAATCCACATAAAAACAAGTATGTTGATCTGAAAATGGGGCACTAAAGGCTTCTTGTCAAGCTTATAAGAACCTCTTTGACTCCAAAGCTTATATATTCCCAAGACCTTATGATTAACCAATTGCGGAATTAAAAGTGCTTGAAAGAGGTGTATACTTGTGTTTGTTTTTAAATTGTTCAAGTGCTTAAGTTCATTTGCTTATGCTGATGTAAAACACACATAACAGTAAACAAAGAAGCAAACCAGCAAACACATAAGACAACAATATAATATGGAGTTCACCCTAATATCTTGGGCTACGTCTCCTTGAGCTCTAGTCAACTAAACTAGGCTCTCTGGGATTATGACTTAAATTCTTTTACAAGCTCCACGCTCAACTCCATTGGTTTACAACTGAACCTATGGGTTTAGAATGCCATCTTACCCTTGGCTGGCCTCACTTTGTAGACAAATCTAGGCTTCTCTAGACTTGACTCCTTCAGTGAGTGCTCTGAGCTTCTTGAGCATCTGGCTTCTCTGACTCTCGCAGAATTCTCTTAACTATATCTGGAACTCCTTCTGTCTTCAGCACACTCTGGACACCAGCAACAGCTTGATAATTTGATCTCTTTTCTGTTCTGCAGCTTCATTATAGCTCCATGGCTCTTAGAAGTTTGTTGTGAGCTCTCTGGCTCTAGCTCTGTCTCTTGGCTCTGGCTCTCACGAGCTTCTGGGTTCGCCCGACCTCCGAGCGACCCTCTGTCAGTTTTTCTTGCTGTGTTATCTCACGACCTCTACGTGCATTCTCAGCAACCTTCAGCCTCCTTATCAATTCAGCTCCTTGTGCTCTTGTAACACATCGGTTACAGTCCTTCATCATTGAAGAACCCAACTGTTTCATCACAAGAATCCATTTACAAATAGAAAATAACAGGCGAGCAGGGAACCCAGTCATTTTGCCTTCCTCTGGCCGAAATAGCCAAATAACGAAATACACAGGAAAACGCATGCAAAACACATCATGGGCCTTTAGCCCGGACTTCAAATAATATATAATCGCATCTATAAACCCATCGGGTCCGCCATTCTATCGCAAATTTCAATCACATGGCATATTGGCCAAAACCCAAATACACAGGGAATACAAAGAAAATCCAAATAAACTAGATTTCAAATATTATGCAGCCACATTTATAAACCCTTTCAGGTCCGCCTTTTATCAGCATATCGCAATTGCATAGGTGGGAGGTCAAAACCTCAATACACAGGAATACATTGAAAATCTTGAATTCTCAGATTTCAAAACTTATGAAATAGAGTCTATAATAACATTGGGTCCACCCCTTTATCAGCATATCACAGTCGCAAGTTGCAATGTGCATTGGCCCTTTGTATCGGGGATCACCGATCACCGATAAAATCAATATCGTCCATTCTTTTTCCAATCCAACGACTGATATCACACATCGCATATCGCTATCGCAAAAACCCTGGGGGTCTTCCCTTTGATTGTGCTGATCGCTCCGATCAGATCTTGACTGTTGATCTGCGACCTCTAATCTGATGGTTGACAATCATTTTGGGTGCATACCTTACATGGGGATTAACCACTCGAAAAAGTGGTTTCCTCTCTCCTCCTGTGTGCTATGTGTCAGCCAACGTATGGGATCGGGTGGTGCCCATCCAATACAGCTTACTGCTTGAAGCCCACCCGAAATATTGCTTACTGCCCTCCTTCCGGAACTCAAAAGCTTTAGTCTATTTTCATAAATTCTTCGGGTCTGCCTCGCTGCTACTGCCCACGTGCTTTATCCGAATTTCAATGTAAAACACGCTTTTATGAAGGTTTAGCACTTAACAAAGGATTTTAGTGCATAAAGCTAATATTAATCCTTTAGGCCACATTTTAATGAGAAATTCCTCCTTTTCTAAGGACATTGGGTAAATCTTCTTTTTACAATAACTCCTTCGTCCGGAGTCCGTTTTGGCTCGTTCAAATTGATTTGGATTCAGAATGAAACAGTTTACAAGATGAGACTATTTTCAAAATAATCCAATGACTTTCATTTTTCCTCTGTGAGGAACACTTTAGACTTAGGAATCTATTCTAGATCCATTTTGGATCATACGTTTACACATAAAACACAAAAAGAAAGATCTCTTATTAACATATGCAAAAGAAAAACAAGCCATGAACTTCCACGTACCATATTGGGCTGAACCAAATATTTGTTTCAGCCAATTACCCTCATGCCATATTCCAAACATGAATGTAGGACTCACAATAGAACTAATCGGGGCTTCCTTAGGCATTACTGTGCATCCCACCAATGGTTCCTAGGCCCAAATAATAAAAATACACTAGAGGCTTTACCACAATCCCGCCATATACCAATCAAGGGATCACTAGGCCCTATACAAGCATGGACGCCTCTAGATATCTCCACCTAAATTGTGAGGAATTTGTTTGTCCCCACCCTCTAGGATTTACTGTGTTTCTTGCCATTACTGGTCAAGGGATTCCTAGGCCCAATGAGGGAATTCACCTCTAGGATTTACTGTGCGTCCCACCATTATTGGTTAAGGTATTCCTAGGCCCAATGAGGGTATTCACAACTAGGATTTACCATGTATCCCACCATTACCAGTCAAGAGATTCCTGTGCCTTTTGATTTTTCCGGAAACCCCCCACTCAGTTTCAAAGCCATTCGAAAATCCAACTCAATCAAGTAAGAGAAACCCCATCACACCATGTCTATTTGGAAATGGAAAGGAAAGGATAAAAACCACTTTCGCAACTGGAAAAACCCATGCCAATGATAGTAAGAGAACCAAAAACACACATGCATGTACCATGCATGCCTAAACTAACAACAAAATCATACATGCAACTCGATACTTGCAATTATTCTTGTTGTAGCTTCTTGATCCAACTCTTCCTTGCTTCATCTTTGCTTCCATTTTCCTTCCTTAGCTTTTCTTGATCCAATGCTAGAGTGCTCCAAGAAAAATCTAAGTGTGCAAGATTATGAGAGAGAGAAAGCTCCAAAACTGAGCTGACAAAAGGTTGTGAACTATTCCTTAGAACCATTTTTATTAGTGAGGCCAGTATTTTCTTCAATTTCCATTATTTTCCTTCATTTTCCTCCTCACATGAAGCCTATGACCTTTCACCTTCCTTTTCTCCTAATTTCCTTTATTTTCATAAATAAAAGCCAATTAATGCCACTTTCCTTTTCAAAACCTTTGTCATTGCCTCTGCCAATTTTCTTAGCCATAATAAACCAAATGAACATCCACACTAGGATGATTTTCCCAACATCAACTTGGAATAAGTGTCCCATGACCTTGGTCTTATTTTTCCTTTATTAAATTTATTACATGGATTTTTAACCTGGGGTTGTTACATTGCAACTTCGATGGCGAATTCTATGAACAAACCTGTGGTGTTGCCATGGGTTCCCCCCTGTCCCCTATAGTGGTTAATTTTTTCATGGAGTACTTTGAATTGAAAGCCTTGGCCTCTACTCAATTCAAACCTAATCTATTGAATAGGTTTGTGGATAACACCTGTATCATTTGGTTTCATGGTCGGGAAAAGTTGATTTTTTTTTCCAACTTCTTAACAATCAGTCTAACTCCATTAAGTTCACTATGGAATGTGAAATCGATGGGAGCCTGCCTTTCTTCCATGTATTTATTTCAAAGAAGGATGATGGTTCTTTATCGCAATAGGTCTTTCATAAGAAAAATCACACAGAGAAATATCTTCATGCTAAATCCCATCATTTCCCTGCTCAAAAGCTACTCAGGCATTAAGAGTTTCTAATGAAAACCACCCTAGTGATGAAAAAACCCATCTCCTCAATGTTTTTAATAATAATGGATATAGTAGGAACTAGTGTCTTAAAGTTTTCCTTAAGGATGACAAGGGTCCTAAAATTATAAAAGAACCCAAGGATCACTTTTCAGGGGTGCATCTTCCGTTTATCCAAGGGACCACTGACAAGATTGCAAGGATCCTAAGGAAGCCTAAGGTTACCTCAACCTGTAGGCCCCTAAACACCATTCGGAGCTCCCTAATATTTGTACAAGACCCTGTGGACCCTAAGAACATCAAAGGTGCTTATTTCATCCCGTTTTCTTATGGGACACCCTACATTGGTGAAACTGGTCGCTCGATAAATCAAAGGATTCGTGAGCATGCATCTGACATAAAATATGGGAGGACCTGCTCCTCAGCTTTAGCAAAACATGAAGAAAATACTAAACATCACATCTGCATTGAAGAGGCCTTGGTCATTGTTATGGTTAGTCATTTCCATCACCACAAGTTTAGGGAGGCCATAGAAATTGAAAGGAGGCAAAGTAATCTGAATAGGGACAATGGCTAGAAAATTAGCAGTTGTTGGGTCCCTACCATGTCCTCTTAAAGGGTTTATATATATATAATTAATTAATTTCCTGAGCATTAATTTCCTTTATATTATTATAATAAGAGGAATAGGGGCCTAATCTAAATTTCCTAGCATTAATTTCCTTTATATATTAAAAAATTATGGAACGCTAAAGATAATAATTACTACTTTGGTTTTATTTTTAATTTTGATTTTAATATTTTTATAGTTTGAGTTTTTATGATTACTAGTTGAATTTTGGTCTTGGCTTACTTCATTCTTCTTTCTTCCTTTTTTTTTTACGCATTAGATGATGTGTGTGTGTGTGTGTGTGTGTGTGTGGAATTTATTATTATCTTATTTAATTATTTTGGTTCTCGACCTTGATTTTTTTTTTTAACTATAATGATTATATTTTTTATATAAATATAGCACACTTGTTCGCAAACAAAACCAAGAGATTTTACAAATATAAATTCGAAAAAACTGAAGCATTAAATATTTAACATTGTGTCATTTAGAAAGTATAAGAAAAAACATATAAAAACTAAGTATCCATTGGCGTTGGACTGTTAAGTTCCAGGCCAGTGGAGACTTCTTCGGTGCCTTTGTTCAGGTCCAACTCGGTAGAGTCCTCCTCATTTTCCTTGTTTCTCTCCTCCACTTTAAGCTTCAACTACTCAATTTTTTGCTGCAGCGCATCTACTTCATCTTCTAGCTATTGAATACACTCCCCCTTTTCCAACTGCCTCTCCTGCATCATCAGGACCTTCTCTTGCTGCTAATGATGTATGATGTGTTGCAATTCATCTAGGCCTTCACTTAAATTCAGGTAGTCCTGCACAAAGTTGATGTAGGATGGCTAATTTTTCCTTGTTACACATTATTTTGTCATATCTCCTGTTCACTTCCCTTACAATATCTTGAAGTGCAAAAACATTGACTGTTGCGAAGCATATCCATAATGACATATAAACCAAAGCCTCCCTGAAGAAACAAAGGAAAACTACCTTGAATCCATTCTGGAGAAGGTTGCCTAAAAACCCAATTTTTGGCATCAATGTGTTTTGCTCCACTGCCTGCCCATGATGATGGCAGGTTGCTCAATTATACACTCACGTTGCCAGTGTGAATTTTCATAGGAAAACCTATGCTGAACCTCTTTTGGTAGGTTTTCCCAAACTAGAGGAGAAGCTTTGCTCACTAGAACCTTCAGGAACAATGAGTTGGATATTGGTTGTTCTTGATATGGTCGAGCTCTCTCATTTGGGCCTATTGATCTTATCATCATGGGCTTTCCCCTTGAGATGTGGACCTTCCTCCCTCTTTTGTGGATCTCTAACTCCCTCTCCCTTCCTATAAATTCAGTCCCTTCCATCCCCAAAAGGTTGGTCACTGATTGCTGCACCCCTATGCTGAGATTATGCTTACATCTACCCATCCTAGCTTGGAGAAGGAATGCTTGAAGAGTCATTTCTTGGACTTGGACATCCACCAAAAGGAGTGCTCCAACATCAAGGCATAGGTTGTATGATTCCATTTTTAGCTTATTAATACATTCATTTGATGTTCACTTTCCATAATTGTGTAAATGTTTATGCTATTAGCTTAATGTTCCTTGATCTGTTAAGTAGTTTGTGTTTGATGTATGCTATATATGCTCTCGTATCTTGCATAGTACTTTGATCTTCCTTGCAGATATCCAAATGTGAAGAACAACTAAGGAGCAAGTTTTGGAGCGAAATATTCAAAGCCATCTCTAAGGATCGAGCAATTAGCATCAAAACGAGGTAGGTTTCTCCTTCTTTATGCATTTGTCAAACATAAGCTAGGAAAGTGTGTGCTATATTGTTTGGTTTGTTACTAGACCCACTCATTGGGCTAGAGGGATCACCTATGTTCGCAGAGGGGATTTTCCTTCACAACAAAATGGCGACTCCACTAGGGAGGTTATAGCCTATTCATCCTCCTTTCTCAATTGATCTCTTGATCAGTTTGATCGACCATCATGTTCTTAGTTAGTTTGGGTTGATATAGGTCTGCGCAATCACTGGTTTCTATCTTAGAGTGCTCAGTATGGATGTGTTTGTGATTTTTTTTTTTTTGCCCCATTCCTCACCCTACGCGCTTTTTGATCTGTCAGCCATGCTGCAAACACATTTTTTATTAAAACTGTTGCGCTGATCCCCTGTTCAGTGCCAGTTTGGCCTTAACATCCACATTGGTCCCTAAGATTGGCAAAAATATAGGGTTTCTCTGTTAGACCCCAATGTGTCTGAGCCCCTAAGGTCCAATTTTATCCTACATGATTGGATTTTGTTGGTGTTTTGATTTATTACCTCATTTTATTAGCAAATGTTTACTCCTTTTAGCTTTCAAGTGTTTGAGTGCAATTGGATTGATTTTAGGGTTTATAAGTCAATTGGTTGTCACTTTCCACTTGTGAGTGTCTTTGGGTCTCTGGTTTGCTAAATGATTAGGTCTATTCATCTGGTGAAATCAGTTGAAATATTGACTTACATTGGTTTTAGTTTGTCTTGTGCAAAGTTGCTTTTCATGTGTATTGGGTCATCTTGCATTTGAAATCCATCTTTGTCATTTATCAAACATAGATTACATTTTGGTTTGCAAACTGAAATGAGTATATTTTCTTATCTATTTGAAAGAGAAAGTGAAAGACATTTTCATTGAGTGCTTTTGAATTTGGTGTTACTTTGATTCATGCCTTGTTTTCATTAGGAGAATTTTTAATCAAAATCTTCATTTTTTCTTTAGTTAAAGTTTAGTTGCATGTAAACATCTGAAAATCAAAGAGCATCATATAAGTAAAGTGTAACTTAGTGAAGTGAAGATCATTTTTTCTTTCAATAGATTGCATATTCATTAGTGAAAGTGAATTTTAGTTTTTCTCTTGAATTTAGCATTTGGAAAAAGTTAGCGGAGGAATATTCTTTGATTCATTAATTGCTTGGACTCTCTTCCCTCGTTAGTATAGAATTCATTGAAATGAAACATTTCCTTTTTCTCATATAGTTGTGTCATGCGGAAAGAGATATTTTTGCGGACAAATCTAACCTCCCTAGGAGTCTAAGACTCTCTAGTGACAAACAAGACAATTAAGAGCAATCCTTCTCTAAACATACATCAAGTCCAACGATCGTTGTAGTAGTCCAGCCTCGCTGATCCAGATGATCTCCTCCTTCACTTTGAAACCTGCATACACTAACAATCAAACGATTACATAACACCTGAATATT
>APFE031285836.1:0-11166 GCA_000404065.3 Pinus taeda | reverse complement strand
ATATGATTGTTAATACTCCTTTATTTTGGTCTTTGTATTTTGATGGCTCCAAGTCTAGTGAAGGCTCAGGAGCAGGATGCATCTTGGTTAGTCCACATGGGGAAAAGACAATGCTGTCTTGCAAATTAGAATTTGAGTGCACTAATAATACAGCCGAATATGAAGCTCTAGTTCAGGGTTTATATAAAGCAATCGGCCTTAAAGTGCAATATTTAAAAGTATTCGGCGATTCTGAAATTATTGTTAAACAGGTTAGGAACGCAATTCATTGCCTTTCCAATCACCTTAAACATTACCAATCGCTAGTGCAAGACCTTACCTCGCATTTTTTAGCATTTAATATTTCCTCCATTCCTCGGTCCCAGAATTCGGCTGCCGACCTACTAGCCAATGTAGCCTCCAGGCTCCTACCTTCTGAAGACTACAGCC
This sequence comes from Pinus taeda, assembly GCA_000404065.3. Classification (NCBI taxonomy): domain Eukaryota; kingdom Viridiplantae; phylum Streptophyta; class Pinopsida; order Pinales; family Pinaceae; genus Pinus; species Pinus taeda. The sequence continues at coordinate 10,737 of APFE031285836.1, read as the reverse complement.
CTGATAGATTTTCCGTAGAGTTGATTTTTAGGCCTTCAATTCCCGACAACATCATTAATTGGAGAGTATTTAATCATGACGATGATATTTTACAATTCTTAACTTCTGAGAAGTCTTATGACAACCAAATCATTGAAGAGGATGAGCATGACTCCCAAATAAAGGAAACACCTCAAGAAAATGCAATTCCTAAGCCTGTGGTAAAACTAGAAGATCTTATGATATAAAAGACAGGTTTAAACCTATAACTAATACAAAGATCCAAAGCTCTACCCTAAGGTTTGAATTGGTAAATTTGGGTACTGAGCAAGCTCCTCAAAATGTGAATTTAGGATTAGGACTTTCTGTAGAAGAGAAAGAAGCATTCATTAAACTATTAAGGAAAAATAAACAAGTTTTTGCTTGGAAATATGATGACTTAAAGACTTATGACACATCTATTATCCAACATACTATTCCAATGCTTCTAGATCAAAAACCGATTCAGTAGAAGTTAAGAAAAATACACCCAAATTTGGAAAGCCAGATAAAGTCGGAGCTTAACAAACTCCTTAAAGCCAAGATTATCTTTCCAGTCTGACATTCCAACTGGGTTTCTAATATGGTGCCTGTCAGGAAGAAAAATGGTGATATTCGAATTTGTATTGATTTCAGGAATTTGAACAGAGCAAGCTTGAAAGACAATTTCCCATTGCCTACTATGGAGCAAATACTTCAATCAGTGGTAGGCTCTGAATTGATGTCCTTTCTAGATGGTTTTTCAGGATACAACCAAGTCTTGGTTCATCCTGATGACCAGCTTAAGACTACATTTAGAACAAAATGGGGAACATATGCATATCAGAAAATGCCTTTTGGACTTATAAATGCAGGAGCGACATTCCAAAGAGCCATGGATACAGCTTTTAGGGGATTGATTAATAGAACAGTAGTCGTCTATCTAGACGATATAACTGTATTCTCTAAAGAGAGGTCTAATCATTTACATGACTTGAACCAAATATTTCAACGCTCTAAAAGATATGGTATTTCTCTTAACCCCAAAAAGTCATTCTTTGCTCTTGATCAAGGTAAACTCTTGGGTTTTATTGTGTCTCGAGATGGCATTTATATTGATCCTGATCGGATCAAAGAAATTTCTGAAATCACATTCCCTCATAATAAAAAATCAATGCAGTCATTTCTAGGCCAGATTAATTTTGTTAAAAGATTTGTTCCAGATTTCTCTCAAATTATTTTTCCACTCTAAACAATGATTAAGAAAAATTCAGTCTTTAAGTGGGGATCGCTAGAAAAAGAAGCTTTTGATTTAATCAAGCAATCCATAATCAACGCCCCTTCCTTAAATACTCCAAATTTCTCTAATCATTTTACATTGTATACCATCGCATCCAACTCTTCATATGTTGCAGTACTCACGCAACTAAATGATCACAATTTCGAAGCACCCATTTCATTTTTTAGCTCAAATCTTCAGGGTGTCAAATTGAATTACTCCGATGTGGAAAAACAAGCCTTTGCTGTGTTTAAAGCAGTCAAACATTATAGACCCTTCCTTCTGAAAACCCACACAAAAGTTATAGTTCCTTTCCCAGCTGTAAGGCAGTTATTAATCCAAAAAGAACTGGGTGAAAAAAGGGCAAATTGGGTCACAACGCTTCAAGAGTATGACTTAGAAATTAGGCCAGCAAAGATTGTTAGAGGTCAAGGTTTTTGCAGGATATTGGCAGTAGCATCCAACATTCCCAAATCAAGTGATACAGATCCAACTGAAGCAATCAATCAGATAAGTGTCACCGATTCCGAATCTCAATATGCAGATTTAATATTTTATTTAAAAAATGGTTATGCTCCTCCAAATTTATCTTATAAGAGCAAAAGGGCCATCAGGTTAAAAGCAAAGAGTTTTACAATTATTGATGATGTGCTTTTTAAGAAGAATTATGATTCTATTTTACTAAGATGCCTTGAGAAACCTGAAGCCCAAAAGGTGTTGCAGGAGCTACATGATGGACCAGCAGGAGGACACTTTGGAGCTGACACAACAGCTCACAAGATTATTCATGCTGGGTATTATTGGCCAACTCTATTTAGAGATGCCCACGAGTATGTAAGGAAATGCCTCGATTGCCAAACTTCTAGTAGAAGACAAAGAAAACAGGCTTTCCCTTTGCATCCAGTCAACATTGAACAACCATTTGAGCAATGGGGATTGGATATCATCGGGGAAATTAATCCACCTTCTTCCAAGCAGCACAAGTATATTCTTAATGCTACCGACTATTTCACTAAATGGGTTGAGGCAATCCCTTTGAAGACAACAAATTCTGAAGCAATCATTGAATTCATAGATCAATTCATCATTACCAGGTTTGGTGTCCCAACTGCTCTTGTATTTGATAATGCTTCTTATTTCTCAGGCAATGCTATGTTCGATTTTGCTATCAAGAGAGGATTTAAGTTAAAATATTTTGCTAATTACTATCCCCAGGGTAATGGTTTAGCAGAGTCCATTAATAAGAATCTAATCAAAATCATCAAGTGAACAATCGAACAAAATCATAGAAATTGGCACAAATCCTTAGTGTTTGCATTATTGGCCGATAGGATAACATAGAAAGCTTCTATAGGAACCTCTCCGTTCAATCTTGTGTATGGAAAAGAAACAATACTGCCTACAAACCTTGTTCTTCCTTATTTAGCCCTAGTGCAGTTCATTGAAGAAGCTCCTTCCTCTTCTATTCAGCTTAGATATGATCAAATTTTAAAACTAGAAGAAGAAAGGGAAAAAGCCAAGGATACCCATGCCAAACATCAGCAAATCATCAAAGCAGCTTTTGATTCAGTCTCATCAGGTTCAAAACAATTCCAAGTTGGCAATTTAGTTCTGAAATGGGACAAAGCCCATGAGGACAAAGGCAAACACACCAAGTTCCAAAAGTTGTGGCTTGGACCATTTCAGATTTGTGAGAAAGTAGGCCATTCAACCTTTATATTGCAAGATTTAGCAGGTTTGAGGGAGCCTCTCCCTGTAAATGGCCTCATCCTAAAAAAGTTCTTCAATTGAGAAGGTAACCCCTTCTCCCTTCATTTTCATAGGATTTTATAGTTTGTAGGATTTGTAGGAAATAAAGTTTAAAGGCATCTTCCATTGACCTTTCACTATGTTTGAAAAGTTGTCTCACGGAAGTATCATGAGTATTTGCTTTCAAACAATAGAACTTTCAATCAAAAAGGATAATTTTTGGGAAATTAGGTATCATTGTATTCTGAAATTACAATTTAAGTTTGGTGAACTCCTCCTAAAGCATAAAAGTAATGTGAGTCATTTTCTGTTTTCAAATTGGTCTCAAAAGGTTATCAATATCAAAGATAGAAGTCAATTCAATATCAGCATCTTCAACTCTTAACCTGTCATCCATTGATTCTCAAAGAAGAGATTGTCCACCCCATTCATTAAAGATTATGATTTTTCAGAGTGTAATTCTAAAATATAAAGATATTAAAGATAAGAGGTCTTATTACAAGCCTGCTTACCATGTTCATAGGGAAATAGCTTAACTAACATTACCAATACTGCATACCAAAATAGGGTAATGGCTTGAAATTTCAAGACAAGGAGTCTCATCACGAGCTAGCTTGTTCAGTTAGACTACTACCAGTGAGTGGCATTGTCAATAGCTGGCCACCAAACCAGGGCAATGGCTTTTTTATCTTGTCAATGACAAAAAAAAGAAAGATGAACAAAATATGAAAACATGTTTTGAATTCATTCTGATAATCACACTCTTAATTGGATGGGACAATGGACAATTACATGGTTAAAAGGTATCCCTGTCGAGACTATAAATGTTTGCTGGCAGCAAAGGCTCTACCTATGACAGACGAGTTTACTATAAAGGCTGATTTGGAGAGATCTTTCTATTTTTATCATTGTAAACCAATAAAGGCCTATTTGAGACTAAAAATGTACTTATTTCAAGTTAGCAAGGGGAGGAAGTTAGCAAAATTACTTTCATGATATTCAGAATGCATAAATATCTAGTTATATCAGAATTTTCCCTTGTAGTTGAAACTCTATTTCAAAAAAGTTTAAGTATTTTTGATTTTTTTCCAGAGATAACTGGTTCTTCCAGTGAATCGCCAATTGTTGTGCTCTACAAACAACCCCCCATTTCATATCATTTTTTCATAAAACATTAAAATATGAAATGGGTCCCTTTAAAATAAAGTTGATATCAATACTTTTATTTAACAAAAGGTCTGATAATCAAATGAGCACTTTATAAAACCCTTTTTTAAACAATACCCATTTAAAGAAATAAAGCGAATCTTGGTCATTGCGATAAATCGATCGCAAGATCGCATATCGCAATGACGTAAGAGACATATAAAGTGACACAAGGCTTTCCGCCGATGCGATATCACATTCGGCGATCGGCGATATCCAATGCACAACCAAAAGCGCCCCATTCCATTTACCCCGATGCGATGCGCAATCGGCAATCAGTGATCGGCGATCGGCGGGTTACCTTCGCCTAAGTCTCAATGCACATAAAGATTTTCGCCGATGCGATATCGCATTCGGCGATTGGCGGTACCCGATACATATCATTAAGGCAGACTTATCATACCCCCGATGCGATGCGATAAGGCACAATTTTCAATAAAAAGCCATTAAAGTGATTGGAAAGCTCAATTTATTCATATTTAAGGCATAATCGCTTCCGCTCAGCCGCCAATACGTCCATTGCATACTTAAGGAGATTTCTCGACCGAATAATGATATAATGGGCATTTATAGGGTGGAAGGTTTTATACGGACAATTAATGAAATCATGTCCTAAAATCTTTCTAAGGATTGCCTCCGTGCCCGTTTTAAAAGCTGAAAATATTACTGCGCATGTATTCATTTTTTATCAATTGCAAGTTTTTATCGCTATCTCTTTGTGTTACGCACAATTGCCTCTCTGTGCAGAATTCATTCATAGACAGGAGTTCGAGCATGATGGGTAAGAAGTCTAAGAAGACTGCGGGTACTTCCAATCCACCAGTCGCAGGACAAGCTGCTGCAAATAAGAAGAAAGGCCTAATATCTGATACTACATGCACAGGCCTCACCAGAGTGACTTGGCAAGGTACTTATGACTTAATTGAGGCTGAGAAACCAAAGAAGACGGTAACAGAAGCTACCGCGGATTCATTTCAGAAGTCTGATTGCACACTCAAAGATTTGGCCGACTCTTTCCTTCACAGGATAGCAGCCAGAGAGCAAATTCTCCCCTACACAGACGTTGTGCGATGGGCAATTGAAGAAATCCCAATCATGGACAGAAGTTTTAGCACCAGAGATGGGAGGATTTTTGGATCATTCAAGGCAGAGGACTTAAGGAAAATGTATCATTTGCCCGAGCCAGAGAAGATATACAACAACGCCTTCCTGGAGAAGTTTGCAAGTGAAAATGAGATTGAATCCGAACCTATCAAGGATTGGAGACAAAATCCGAACAAGCACAAACACGAATCTTCCGGTAAGTACTCGGTTGATTCTTTGGCTTCTCCTTATTGCTATGCGGGTATAATGATGTGTAGATTATGGGGTTTACACGACTCTGCTAGTTTTACCATAGAAATGGTTCCTCTCATGGAGGCAGCAGTTAACAGTATAATTATGGACTGGGCTACTATCCTCTCAGATAAACTAGCAGTAGCTGTTCGCGACTTTAGAAATAAGACTGTGGTCACTGAAAGGAAAATCCCCCCATTTTACTATAGCGCATATATCTTAGACACATTATGTTTCAATTTTGAGTTCCCTGTTCTTGGTTGGAGGTGGAATGCACAGGACCCCTCGCCCATTCATATATATCATCGAAAGTTGTGGAAGTCTTCTTACAAAAACCACCTGTATCAAATCTGTAATGGCTTTATGGTTCCCATTTATTATTCCATTTTTGATAAACCCATTTCAAAGATTTCCTACCAAGCCTCCTTTGATTTACCAGCAGTGGCTAGTTGGTTTGGAGAAGAGAATTTTACCTATATCAGAGTTTACGGCAGCCAAGCCAACCCACATGTTCTCCCTTTATATGTTCCAGATAAATTGCTAGCAAGAGAAATTGCATATCAGATTACGGCTGAGAGTACTACACAAACTCTCAAAAAGGAAAAGAAAAGAGGCTGGCCCACTTTTCCCTTAAGGTGTGGTGTCTTTACCCTGCATGATCTCAAACATGCGGAAAAGGAATCCACAAAGATTCAATCTTTAGCTATGGCTACAATCCCGAACAGGGCATTTGATCCAAAGCTAGTTGCCCATGCCGCGTTAGAACATGCCAAATTAACAACGTTTGAGCATCAGGAAGATATGTTCGATGACCTGTTCACTTGAATTGAAACAATAGGTCAAGCCAAAGAACTCGCTACGATGAAATACAATGATGAAGGGTTAACTGAGTTTAATAAACTTAGAAAGCAGAGGTTGCAAACCCTGCCTCTAGATTTATTAGCAACAACCCCAGCGACATCATCAAGTGAGCCTGGTCGGCAACAGACAAAGGAACCTCCTGCTATAACAAAAGATCATAATAAGGAGTGGGAGGAACGACAGAGGAAAGAACAAGAGGAAAAGCAGAAGAAGGAACAGGAAGAACGACTAAAGAAAGAGCATGAGGATAAACAGCGAAGGGAACAGGAGGAGCATCAGAAGAAAAAGCAGGAACAAGTACAGAAGGAGTCTCAAACTAAAAAGACCACCACCGATGCCAACGTGGATACTACCACAGACCCTGAATTGCTACAGGAATGGCAGCAGTTGGATTCTATCATCAGTGGAGGAAAAGGCTCAAAAGGTATAGACGCTCCTAAGACCAGCGATATGCGAGATGATACTTCATCTCAGGTTCTAAGTGGAACCAGCGGCCCACCTAAATCTAAAGACATTGAGATAATTCCGAAATATCCCACCGATCAAATCATTCTACAAGTAGAAGATATTCCTCCATTGGATGTTTTCTACAGCCCGAGGCATAGAGCAGTTGTAAAGCGATCAAGGAAAAGACGAAGGATTGATCAACCTTCTATCTTTCTAGAGCAAACTGTCACGGGTAATGTAGTATGGAAGGAGAAATTGGACCCCTCCGATGATTTAACAAAGTTGTCACAGTATGTTGGAGCCTATTCAGCAGCAACAATCGACAAAGCATCGGAGGTAAGCCTTTTATTAAAGAATAAGGACCAAGAAATCTCCACATTATAGACAGAATTGGCCGAGACAAAGCAGAGGACAGCGTAAGCAGAGGAGCAGTTGGTGGCCCAACAGCAGAGGGCAGCGCAAGCAGAAGAGCAGTTGTTGGCACAACAACAAATGAATAATCAATTAGCCTAGCAATTGGAAGCGGAGAAGCAAAGGATCGACCAGAATGCGATCCAAAAACAGAATGAATTAACAGAGGCATTGGAAAAGTTGAAAACAGCGAACGAGCAAATGGTGAAAACCAAGGATGAGAAAATCGCTCAAATGACATCGCAGCTAGAAAAGATAAAAGGAGCTTCGCAGGTGACAGAGTTCAGAAAAGAAGCATCATTGATAAACAATGCGCTAATATCTCAAATTAAACTCTTGTGTCAACAAATCGCTCAAGCGGAGCCGCTCTGCGAATTAACTATATCCATAAATGAGCATGTAGAAAAAGCTAGGGATGATTTAAATCAAGCCGATGAGGCCATTACTTCACATCTTGAATGGCAATATTCGGATCAGGGAAAAGCAGCTAATTTGCCTAGGATACTTGAAGTTCATAAGGATATACTCTTCACAGAATGTCACACTCAGGTGTTGAAAGCAGAGAGAGCAGCTTCAAGATGTAGATCAACTTCTAGCAATTTAGTTCATTTAATTAACAACATTCTCTACTTGGCAAATATGATTTCCCAGTGTACACCAGGAAACATTACAACAACAAATGCATTGGAGCAATCATGTTATCCTGAGTTAGAAGAAAGAGGAAGATTAATCGCCAGCATTAATAGTTTAAACTTGGAAGCGTATTGGCACTTCCTAGTTAAACCACATACACAAAGAGCCGCCCTGAAGTGTTTAAAAGATGCCATTAGGTGTATGATTCCCAATATTCAAGACGCCACCTATGCTGCCCAGCTCAGTTCGCGCCTCAAAAAACCTCCGGAAATTGAGCCAATGCTTGCAATTAATCAGCTCAGATTCAAAGGAAAGCAGCCGACTCAATGAATCACCCTCCAGCTCGCCAGATCTCTAGACAAAATAGGAACAAAAGTTATTGATATCAGTTTAGTATCATTTCTGTTTAATAGATATTTAGATTAGTATTGTATTTATAGACCCTTTCATGTTTTTAGAAAGGGTCGTAAAATTTTTTAAGAGACTTAACAGACTGAAATTTTCACTACTGTGCTTCAGCCCATATTCTTTTATGAAACTCGACCAAGTGTTCTTACTTTAATGAGGAAGTTTCTTTATACAATTGTGCACTATTTTCGTTGATTGAAGAATGTTTTTGCATTAAGGGAAGAACTGCACATAGCAATTGATATCTGGGAGTGTCACGCAGCTCATATGGTATTTCTATCTGTGTCTGAATTCATTATGTTTATATGAATTGTTATGAAATTATACTTGCTATCGTTGATTATATGCATGCGCTATAACAACAGATCTTATTCATTCCACTATTGGGTGTTTAATGATGTGCCTTTACTTTTAATCATGTTTATGATGATGATATAGATATTTAAAGTGTGGTAATCTCACCTTAATCGCTCTGCTTAACTATTTAAGCACAACAATCTTAAATGATTTAATATCTATGTTGTGAAGATACAGTCATCTATATGCTTGTCTTTTAGACATAGAGCATCAAACACTACGCTTTAGAGCTCAATAGATTCCCGGGATAGTTTCATTTATTTATATTTCTATCAATAGTTTTAGCCTTTCGCTCACCACTAGTGTTATCTATAAATCGTTCACTCATCCCATTTGTCTATTTCTAGGAAACTGGTCCCATTATCCCCAGTCGGAGCCACTATCCCAAACAGAAAAGGAGCTGCACTAAGGTCCGGACCGGGTGGTTTCCCCAATGTTGTTGCAGCGATTTTCGAGGCATCAACAGGAACCTGATTCATTAGAGAATGCATTCAGGTTAGAAAGAAAACTGGAAAGAAAAAATATGGCAACCAGGAAGCATGCCACTCACAACTATAAAGAAAAATTGTTGCCGCTAGTCTTCAACAACCTATAAGGATGACACCACAACAATTGGAAGAAAAAAGAGCAAAAGGGCTTTGTTACAGTTGTGATAGCAAATACACTAAAGGTCATAAGTGTGCTCAAAAGAAATTACTCTACATAGATTGTGAAGAGGAAGAAGAAAAGGAGCAAGAAAGGTCAAAATAAGAGGATATACTCCAGGATCAAAGCCTAGATAAATAAGAAATGAATCCGACCATTTCTTGTAATGCATTGGCAGGAATTACCACTCCTCAAACCATTAATATAGAAGGACAAATAAAGAAGAAAAAGTTAATAGTGTTGATTGATTCAGCAAGTACCCACAATTTTAGTCATTGTAAGATAGCAAAAGAATTGAACTGCTTCTTATATCTAGCACCAGAGTGTCAAGTGATGGTTACAAATCGAGGAACAATAAATTACTCTGGAAAGTGCCATAATATCAAGCTATAGATCGGGGAATATGTATTGACTAGCCCAATGCTTTCCATTCCAATGGGAGGTGTTGATGTTGTACTAGGAGTCCAGTGGCTATAATCCTTGGGTACAATAGCTTTTAATTTTCAAGAACTTTTCATGAAATTTTCTGTGGAAGGAAAGGAAGTTGAATTAAGGGGTATTGTAGGGAAACCAGGAAGGATAATCAGCTCTAATGGTATGACAAAGCTTCTAAAAAGGGAACAAAGGGGTGTAATTGCACAATTATGTTCGCTAGATGTTTCTGCATTGGAATCATCTATTTCTCCAGATCTCCAAAAAGTCTTGGAAATCTCCAAAAATTCTTGGAAAATCATTCCAAGGTATTTGAGACTCCCAAAGGTTTCCCTCCTATTCGTGATCATGACCATGCTATTAATCTGATTCCAGGAAGTGTTCCTCCAAACATTAGGCTGTACAGATATCCCTATGCCCAAAAGAGTGAAATTGAATGTATGGTTGCAGAAATGCTAGAGGCTAGTATAATTCAACTGAGTCAAAGTTATTTCTTTGCTCCATTAGTATTAGTGCACAAGAAGGGTGGATCATGGCACATGTGTCCAGATTATAGGGAGCTCAACAAGCTCACTATTAAAGATAAGTTTCCCATTCCTGTCATTAATGAATTACTAGATGAATTGCATGGATCAATTTACTTCACTAGGTTGGATCTTCATTCAGGATATCATCAAATCAGTGTGAAGACTAAAGACATTCTGAAAACAACATTTAGAACTCATCAGGGTCATTATGAATTTTTGGTCATGCCTTTTGGCCTTACAAATGCACCTTCAACATTTCAAGGTTTTATGAATTCCATTTTCAAACCATTCCTTAGAAAATTTATGTTAGTATTTTATCATGATATACTAATCTACAACAAGTCTTGGAAGGATCATGTTGAACATGTTGACAGGGTGCTACAATGAACAATATAGCAATAATGTGAATTAAAACTATTAATATAGTAATAACATGAATTAAATAATGAT
>APFE031285835.1:60497-71036 GCA_000404065.3 Pinus taeda | reverse complement strand
CACTCTAAACTACTCTATCCTAGCATAACCTAACCTAACCTACTCTAGCCTAACCTACTCTATCTTAGCCTAAACTAGCCTAGCCTAGCCTACTCTAACTGAGCTTAATCAACTCTAGTCGAGCCTACTGAAGCCTACTCTAGCCTAGCCTAGCCTAACTTAGCCTAATATAGCTTAACCTAATCTAACCTATCCTAGTCTAACCTAACCTAACCTAACCTATCGTAGCATAGCCTAACCTAGCCTAGTCTAATCTAACCTAGCCTAGCCTAAGCTAGCCTAGTCTACTTTCGCATAGCCTAATATACTCTAACCTAGCCTAGTCCAACCTAGCCTAGTCTAGTGTAGCCTAACCTAGCCCAACCTAATCTACCCTAGCCTAATATACACTAGCTTCTCCTAACCTAGTCTAGCCTACCCTAGCTTAGCGTAACCTAGCCTAGACTAAGCTAACCTAGCCTAACCTAACCTAACCTAGCCTAGCTTAGCCTACCCTAACCTAGCCTAACCTAGCCTATGTTAGCCTAACCTAACCTAGCCTAACCTACTCTAGCATAGTGTAGGTTGACCTACTCTAGCCTACTATAGCCCAACTTATTACTCTAGCATACTCCGGCATAACCGCCTCTAACCTACTATAGCCAAACACACTCTACTCTAGCCTAGCCTACTCTAGCATACCCTAGCCTACTCTAGCTTAACCTACTCTAGCCTAGACTAACCTAGCCTAAACTAGACTAACCTACCCTACTCTACTCTAGCTTAAACTACCCTTGCCTAGCCTAAACTATCTTAAACTACTTTGGCCTAACCTAGCCTAACCTACTCTAGCTTAAACTAGCCTAGTCTAGCCTACTCAGGTGTAGCCTAACCTACTGTAGCCTATTCTAGTCTAGCCTACTCTAGCCTAACCTACCCTACTCTACTCTATCCTAAACTACTCTAGCCTAGCCTAATCCAGCATAGGGTAACCTACTCTAGCCTAACCTAACCTAACCTACCCTATCCTAATCTTACCTGACCTACTCTAGCCTAGCATGACATACCCTATTCTAGATTTGCCTATCCCTACCTAGCATAGCCTAGCTTATGTTAGGCTAGTCTAGGCTAGCCTAGCCTACTCTAGCCTAGCCTAGCCTATCCACCGACTCTAACCTACCCTACTCTAGCCTAATCTACTCTAGCCTAGCCTACCCAATCCTAGACTAGCCCAGACCCTAGCCTAATTTTACCTAGCCTAGCCTAATCTAGCATAGCCTAACCTACTCTAGCCTAGCTTAACCTAGCCTAACTATCCTATCCTACCCTAGCCTAGACTATTCTACCCTAGCATAGCCAAGCCTACTCTAGACTACCCTAACCTAGCCTACTCTACCCTACTTTGGTCTAGCCTACTCTAGCTTACTGTAGCCTAGCACAACCTAGGCTAACCTAGCCTAGCCTAGCCTAGCCTACTACATCCTAGCTTATCCTACTTTAGCCTACCCTATCCTAGCCTATCCCACTCTAGCCTATCATAACCTAGGCTACTCTACTCTACTCTAACCTAGCCAAGCCTAACGTATCATAGCTTAGTCTACTCTAGATGAACCTACACTTGCCAAGACTAAGTTAGCCTAGCGCACTCTAGCCTAGCCTAGCCTAGACTACTCTAGCCTACCCTACTCTCCTCTAGCCTAGCCTCCTCTAGCCTAACCTACCCTAACCTACTCTAGCATGGCCTAAACTAGACTAACCTAATCTAACCTAACCTACTCTAGTAGATTTGAACTTAGCCTAACCTAAACTAACCTACCAACTTTAGCATAGCCTAGCCTACTTGAGCCTACTCTAGCCTCACCTAGCCTAAGCTAGCGTCACCTAAGCTAATGTAACCTAATCTAACCTAACCTCGCCTAACCTATACTAGGCTAGCCTAAGCTAACCTTGCATAACCTAGACTAGGCTAGCTTAACCTAACCTAGCGTAACCTAGTCTAACCTAACCTAACCTAAACTAACCTAACCTAACTTAGACTATCCTATCCTTGCCTATCCTAAACTTTCCTAACCTAACCTTACCTAAACTAGCCTAACCTATCATTTCCTAACCTAGCCTAAACTAGCATAGCCTAACCTACCTTACCCTACCCTACTCTAGCCTAACCTAACCTAGCCTACTCTAGCCTATCCTACTATAGCCTAACCTACCCTAGTATAGCCTAACCTACTCTAGCATACACCAACCTACTCTAGCCTAACCTACTATAGCCTAGCCTAACCTAGCCTAAACTAGCATAACCTACCCTACTCTACTATAACCTAAACTACTCTATAGCCTAGCCTAACCTAGCCTAACCTACTCTAGGACAAGCTAGCCAACCTACTCTAGCCTAGTCTACTATAGCCTAACCTACCCTACTGTAGCCTAACCTACTCTAGCACAAGCTAGCCTAACGTGCTCTAACCTAGTCTACTATAGCCTAACCTAACCTACTCTAGCATGGTCTAACCTAACGTGCTCTAGCCTAGTCTACTATAGCCTAACCTAACCTACTACAGCATAGTCTAACCTACACTAGCCTAAACTAACCTACCAATTGTAGCATAGCCCAACCTACTTGAGCCTAATTTAGCCTAACCTAGCCTCACCTAAGCTAATGTAACCTAATCTAACCTAACCTTGCCTAACCTAGACTAGCGTAGCCTTGCCTAACGTAACTAGCCTTTCCTAACCTAAACTTGCCTAACCTAACCTTGCCTAACCTAGCCTAACCTACCCTACTCTAGCATAATCTAACCTAGACTAACCTAAACTAACCTTCCAATTGTAGCATAGCCCAGCCTAAATGAGCCTACTATAGCCTAACCTAACATCACCTAAACTAATGTAACCTAATCTAACCTTACATCGCCTAACCTAGACTAGCATAGCCTTGCCTAACCTAACCTAGCCTTTCCTAACCTAAACTCGCTTAACCTAACCTTGTCTAACATAGCCTAACCTAGCCTTGCCTAACCTAGCCTAGCCTTAGCCTAACCTTGCCTAGCCTACCATAACCTACCCTACCCTAGCCTACTCTAGCCTAACCTAACCTAGCCTACTCTAGCCTAACCTACTCTAGCCTACCCTACTATAGCCTAACCTACCCTACTCTACCCTAAGCTACTGTAGCCTACAATAGCCTACTCTAGCCTAACCTACTCTAGCCTAGCAAAAACCTAGCCTAACCTACTCTAGCACAAGCTAGCCTAACCTACTCTAGCACAAGCTAGCCTAAACTACTCTAGCACAAGCTAGCCTAACCTACTCTAACCTAGCCAACTATAGCCTAACCTACCCTACTGTAGCATAGTGTAACCTAGCCTAACCTAAACTAACATTACAACCTAGCCTAATCTAGCCTCAACTAAGCTAACGTAAACTAATCTAACCTAACCTCGCCTAACCTAGACTAGGCTAGCCTAACCTAACCTAGCCTAGACTAACCTAACCTAGCCTAGCCCAGTCTAACCTAACCTAACCTAACTTAGTTCAGCCTAGCTTTCACTAACCTAAAGTAGCCTCACCTAAGCTAAACTTGCCTAAACTAACCTTGCCTAACATAGCCTAACCTAGCCTACCCTTGCCTAACCTAGCCTAGCCTAACCTAGCCTAGACTAGCCTACTCTATCCTAACCTACTCTAGCCTAGCCTAACCTAGCCTAGACTAGCCTACTCTAGCCTAACCTACTCTAGCCTAGCCTACTGTAGGCTAACCTACCTTACTATACCTTAACCTCGTCTAGCCTACACTAGCCTACTCTAGCCTAACCTACTCTAGCCTATCCTAACCTAGCCTAAACTAGCATATTCTACCCTACTCTACTCTAGCCTAAACTACTATAGCCTAGCCTAACCCACTCTAGCCTAGCCTACAATAGCCTAACCTACCCTACTCTACCCTATCCTAGTCTAGCCTACACTAGCCTACTATAGCCTTAACCTACTCTAGCGTAGCCTAACCTAGCCTGAACTAGCATAAGTTACCCTACTCTATTGTAGCCTAACCCACTCTAGCCTAGCTTAACCTAGACTAACCTACCCTAGCATAAGCTAGCCTAACCTTCTATAGCCTAGCCTACTAAAGCCTAACCTACCATCTCTACCCTAACCTAGTCTTGCCTACACTAGCCTACTCTAGCCTAACCTACTCTAGCCTCGCCTAAACTAGCATAACCTTCCCTACTCTACTATAGCCTAAACTACTCTAGCTTAGCCTAACCTAGGCTTACCTACTTTAGCCTAGCCTTAACTAGCCTAGCCTAACCTACCCTAACGTAACCTACTCTAGCCTATTGTAGCTTAACCTACTTTAGCCTAGCCTAAGGTAACTAACCCACCCTAAACTACTCTATCCTAGCCTACCCTAAACTAACCTAATCTAGCCTAACCTACTCTATCTTAGCCTAAACTAGCCTAGCCTATCCTACTCTAGCTGAGCTTAATCGACTCTAGCCGAGCCTACTCAAGCCTACTCTAGCCTAGCCTAGCCTAGGCTAATATAGTCTAACCTAATCTAACCTATCCTACTCTAACCTAGCCTATTCTAGACTAGCCTACTCTAGCCTAGCCCCTAGCCTACTATCGCCTAGCTTGGCCTAACCTACTCTATCCTAGCCTAGCCGAGTCTAGCCTAATCTAATCTAACCTAGCCAACTCTAGCATACCCTGGCCTAGCCCTTAGCGTACTCTCACCTAACTTGGCCTCACCTACTCTAGCCTAGCTTAACCTAGCCTAGCCTAGCATAGCCTAGCGTACTCTAACCTACTCTAACCTAGCCTAGCCCACTCTAGCCTACTATACCGTAGCCTACTCTGACCAAGCCAAACTTAGCCTAGCCTACTCTAGCATAGCCTAGCCTAGCCTAGGCTAGCTTACTCTAACCTAACCTACTCTAGCCTAACATAGCCCAACCTACTCGAGCTTGGAATAACCTAGCTTAACCTAAACTAACCTACCCTACTATAGCCTACTCTAGCCTACCCTAGCCTACCCTATCCTAGCAGAATCCACCCTAACCTAACCTAAATTAGCCTAGCCTAACCTATCTTAGCGTAACGTAACCTAACCTAACCTAAATTAGCCTAGCCCAACCTAGCCTAGCCTAAGCTTACCATAACCTAACCTTGCCTAACCTAACCTAGCCTAACTTCTCCTAGCCTAGCCTAACCTAACCTAACCTCCCCTTGCCTAGCCTAACCTACCTTAGTGTATCCTAGTGTAGCCTAGCCTACTCTAGCTTACCTTAGTCTACTCTATATTAGCATAGCCTAGCCTACTCTAGCTTAACTTACCCTACTATAGAGTAAGTAGCCTATCCTATTTTTGGATAGACCACACCCTAGCATAAAGTTATTCTATCTTTGTGTAGCCTAGTCTAATTTAGTGTATCCTAGCCCACTCTAGGTGAGCCTTCCCTAGTCTAACACAATCTAGGTTTCTAAGAATTTATATATATACATGTTGTAGTTGAAAATTTTAATAAAATATATATATTCAAAGGAAATCTTAAAAAGCATTTATAGTATAATTTAATTTTATCATAAATATTTAAATATAAGAACATTATCACTTTATTTAATTTCAAACTTTTCTCTTTGCACATTGTGTTATTTTAATTAAAAAATATATCATACTACGTCATACCAATAGTAAATATAGTGCCAAACTTAAATAACAAATTAAATATTTAAATTTGAAAATCATTTTAAAATTTAAATTAAACTAAACACAATATTAATAAAGGGATCACTCAAAACAAATTAAATGCTATTAATAAAAATTTATTTAAAATAAATTAAATGTATGAATATACAATTTAAAATATATTGAATTTAACCAAAGTACTAATGAAAATCAAGATGTAACATAAATTATAAGATATAAATAAAAAACATATTTTTAAGTAAAAAGTATATTTGTAAAATGTAAAAATATAATTTAACATTATTTAGAGAAATCCAATAATCTAAAAATTTAAATGTAACATAAGTTATAAGATATAAATAAAAAACATATTTGTAAAATGTAAAAATATAATTGAAAAGTATTTAGAGAAATATAATAATCTAAAACAAATTTTTTAGAGGAATTTTTTTTTTTATTGGATGGCCCATCCAAAACTGATTTTGAGAGCCACTGGTTAAGTCCACTGTATTTTTAATTGAGAAAAAGAATTCACAAACAGATAAATGTGAAAGTAAGAAACCAATTTAAATAAAACCACAAACCTTCACAAAGATAAACTAAGTCAATGAATAAATGTAATGATCTGAACTCACTCGAACACTAATTGGATCCATAAAACTACGATAATAAATTAAGCCCAGCTAAAGGAATCAGTAAAAACTATTGTGGTTTTAACTCATTATATAGTTAAATATATTAACATAAAGAAAACTGAAATGAACACATTAAGTTTCCTTGAAGAGCAAAAATTAGAGGATAGATAGAAACTACATCTATAACTGCTTAAAGAAAAGTGCCTTTAAAATATTCAACTTTAAATACCCAGAACATTAATTGAAAATACCCTAGACCTTATTCTTCTTGTGGTTTGACATACTCGTTAAGAAAAAACTAGGAAAAAATAATTAATAAATAAAATCTAATTATTCTATTTACTAATCTAATTTTCCAATTTCTGTATTGATTCTAGCGAGAAGACTATATTTACTATTTTATTAATTTATAAATATTCTAAATCTGATTTGAAAAGCAATGGAAAATCAAGGAATAGTCAAGTTAGAGATAATGTATAGAATCAAAACCCAGAAGAAACTTCAAAAAAACATAAAAACAAAAAAGTCAGTATGCAAAAAGATTAGATGGGGCGAATTATTCATTATTTTTAAGCAGATTGACTCATAATCCCTTCCATGCCTAGTTATATCCAGCACGTCTTTGCAAATCACTCGCTATTTTTTTCTGAATAGTTAGGAATATTTTGTTGAAATTTGCCCGGTATAAAATTCCACGGTTGATAGTTAGAAACTTACTAAAAACTCAGGAATATTGACTGAAATTACAAGAATTGGGATTTGTTTTGAGAGTAGAGCTCTCAGGAAATAGAAATTTAATTATAATTGTAATTGGAACCAATGGAGGTTTGTATTGCTATGGTTCACACAACGAAACATAAAACAATGGAACGGATCCGATGCAACATAAAATAATGGAACGGATATGGCATCTATGGCAAGGAGACAAAGAGATTACAACCGCTGAAATGAATTAAGAATAAACTGAGGCATCTGAGAAAGCCAAGGACACCAGAAGGAAAACGGAATAATAAAGCTGAGATGTATGGACTGGGTTTTACTTTGATAGCAGCTCTGACGAAATGTAATGTAGCTGTAATGGAGGTTTCTTTAATTCAGCTATTTTAATTCAAGAAACAGAAACAAAATGTAATGTAGCTGTAAGGGAGGTTTCTTTAATTCAGCTATTTTAATTCAAGAAACAGAAAATGAAGGGGCAGAACTACGTTTCTTTAGAGTAGCCAACAAATAAGGAAATATAATCTTTATGTTATCTGCTAAGGAAAAATAAAAAATAGAGGGAGACCCTGCATATTGAATTGGAAGGTTGATTTTAGCTGGATTGAATTGGATCCAAATTAGTATCATTCAAAATGGACTCCAAAAAATTAGGAAAGAAACCTACCTGCAGGTGGGCTGAACCAGGTTTACTGAGCGTCGTCTTATTTCCAGGAAAATCAGTTGAATCAGTTATTCTTGATCTGAACCAGGTTTACTGGGCGTCGTGTTATTTGCAGGCGAATCACGTATTCTTGATCACTAGCAGAACTTGAGCTGAACCATGTTTAGTGGGCTTCGTGTATTCCAGGCGGTTGAGTGAGAACTAGGTATTCTTGATCTGTTCACAGAACAATCAAAATTAATAAGTCAGGAAGACCCCAAAAAGGACACACGTTAAATAATACAGGGTAGGGTTAAAAGATCGAGAGCGACATAGAAAGAACAAGGTCGTGCTTATGAGATGACTTGAGACCATGAACAAAATTTACATCAACGAGCAGCAAATTAAGATTTTAATACCGGCAAATGATAGCTGTAATTTACTGAAATTAATGTCAACCCATTAGGATTTATGGTTCCAAATGGCAAATTAATTATTAGAACCCTTACAATACTAATAATTACTATTACTATGGGTGGTTTCTGTCTACTACAATGCCAATAATTTAAACTCTTCCAATTTTCCAAAATCTGAATCTCAAAAAATTAATAAATAAAAATTATTAAACCATGAAGCAACCCCTACTCTGTAAGCATACCTGATTGTCAATTCCATGCCAGGCGAAAACGTGTATTCTGGAGTAATCTAAAATCTAAAAGTAGTCACATCTATCTTCTGCGCCACCTTCTGCCCCAAAAATAAAATCACACAGCCAAAAACTGAAAACAGAGAACAAAAATGTGCTTCAGGTTCTGCAACAAAAATAAAATCCGGCAGACAAGCAATGAAGCGCATAGGGCCAAAAAAAAAAATGAAAAACATCAAAGAAATGAACGGAAAGCATCCCACCATAACAGAAACACCCCCAAAAGAAACCAGCATGCTAAGCAAACAAACATCCATAAAGAAACAATTCTAGGCAATGCAGTGCAGAGTAGGCAACAACAAGAGGAGAGTAGGGAACACCAAGAGGAGAGTGGGTACTCGGCGTGTGAGAATGTGTTTATATCGTCTGCCTTTGAAACCGTTAGAAATAGCTTTTGAAACGGTTAAAAAGAAAGGCAAAATTCAAAATGATAATACAAATGGTCCAGCTCGGAAGGACATTTCGTTCAAGTGAATAGCACAAGAGAATGCAAAAGTAATTCAGGGGCTCTATCAACGGCTAATTTGCAGCAACAATGCCACATCATTTCTAGCCGTTTGATGCCCATCATTTCTAGACGTGTGGAGAGATGGTGCCACCTCATTTTGAGCGGGTTGGATTAACTTCACCATTAAAAATAACGTAATATGCCAATTTCAAATAACGTAATATGCCAATTTCTAAAGAATGTAACATGCCAATTTCTCTTGGTTGACTTATTTCATAATATTTTTAGGCTTGGTTGACTTAGTTGACTTAAGTATTAATATTTAAATTGTAATTTAATTTAATAAAATCTAATATTTCTGTAATTGACCATAACATCATGAATGAATTTGAATTTCTCTAACCAGTACTATTCAATTAACATTGTATTTTAATTAATCATTTTTTATAATTAGTTGCATGTTGATGCTTTATGAAGATGGAATTCTAAATGTTTGTGTTTTTATTTTATGTAATGTATGTGTTTGCTTGTTTATGCTCTTCTTTGTGTATAAATTTTAGAACACGGGAAAAGATTTCATTAGAATATGCCATATGGATGGTCATTTCCCAAATTGTTAGAATATGTTCTATCCATGGTCATTGCCCAGATTGTCTATTGACTTCATACAAGTCACACTTGTGATGATTTTTCAAAGTAAAAATATAATATCCAAGAACTACACTTCCAATTAATTGAATGTGTATTAAACTATATATGTTAAAATTAGGATTTAGTTTAACAAAATTTCATTTATTTTTGCAAATGACCATGGATTTTTTTTGTAAGTATCATTATTGAATGCATATTTGAGAATCAAATTATTTTATAAGTATTTATAATTAGTTACAAATGGGTTTTTCATGATGATAGGATTTTAAATGTTTGTGTTTTTATTTTATGTAATGTATTTACTTGTTTGTCTTTGCTCTTGTTTGTGTTTCTGTGTCTATGAATTCCAAAACATGCAAAAAAATTTCATTATAATATACCATATGGAAGGTGGCTAAACAAATTGTCAATAAAATTGATACAAATAACTTCTATGATGATTTCAAGAATGCATAGTGTCCAATACAAGAGATACACTTCAAATGAATTGAATGCTTGCATTAACCTATCCATGTTCAATTTAATAAAATTTCACGTATTTTGATAATTGACCATGACACCATGAATGAAAAAGTTTTTTTTTTTGTCACCACCACTATACTATTCAATGTGTATATTTTTTTTCCTCACGAAAAATCTTACGTGTTGTAGATGTTGGAATTGCATTCAATCATGGAAATCAAAACTGGTGATGAGAGAGACCAAAATCTAACTTCAAAATAGTGGTAAACATGTCACCCTTTTCTCAATTTCTTCTTTTTAACCTTATGCTATTCTCCCTTGTAAGGAATGGTCGTTAAAAGTGCTAGCTCGGTCCCTTCATTCATTCTTGGATCTTCCTCAACTGAATCGGAAATTTCATATACATGATGACATTTTAAGACCCCTGTCTCCATTGCTACAGGGATCATCTCCTACCTCAGTGTGTGTGCTCAAGTTCCTAAAAATTCATGATTAACGCTCCCTTTTCTATGTTTCCTTGTGGATTTTAATCTTCTTCATTGCTAGGAGGACCCATTTCTTCATCATCCTCTTCTTCGTTAGGTAAGTGTTGTGGAAATATCGATCCCT
>APFE031285835.1:40435-53616 GCA_000404065.3 Pinus taeda | reverse complement strand
CCTTTTATGTTTATTTATTTATTGTTGAATTTAAATTAAGAATATTTTCTAAATTAATTTTT
The DNA here is from genome assembly GCA_000404065.3 of Pinus taeda. Taxonomy (NCBI): domain Eukaryota; kingdom Viridiplantae; phylum Streptophyta; class Pinopsida; order Pinales; family Pinaceae; genus Pinus; species Pinus taeda. The sequence goes on along the minus strand of APFE031285835.1, from coordinate 53,554 downwards.
TTTTATTGAGAAATATGTTTTCCATGAAATATTTTGAAATTAGATAATAAAAAATATAGTAAATATTTTGGCTCCAAATTTATAAGAACAAAATCATGTACTTAAAATATCAAAAAACAAATGGAAAGTCATAAGTTTAAGATTAAAATGCCATTTACTCTTTAGATTCACTCTATAAACTTACACACAGAAGCTATTCACAGTGAAAGCGTGCCGTCTACTTTACATTCCATACATTTCCATTCTCACCGAAGAACATTAAAAAATTATGTACATCAATAGAAATTGCTTTGCATTTATGTATCACACTCCAACATGATAAATATGTAGTTCTGATCTCTTCGGATCAGCCCTTGTGTATCACTAGTAAAACTAACACATAAAGAAACGTTGTAGAACCTATAACGTCAAATAAGTTTCATAAAAATAAGTTAAAATAGGCTTCATTACTAGTAACAAATGCATAAAATACTCTCATATAAAATTAAAAAAAAAAAAATCATTAAAATTAAATTCGAAGAATATTCTTCTCAAAGAAAATTTTGATTGAAGTGATCATCATTTAACCTAACATTGCTTTTTCCAATGAGCCTGAAAAGACCAGGAGTCCTCTACTGAAGTGGAGGAATTGCGTTTTTCAATGAAGGGAAACTCTAGTAGCTTGAAAAATCCAGGCGTCCTTTACCGAAGTGGATGAATTGTCCGAATAGCCAAAAGTGATTGGAATTTAGGTAAAAAAATTTCAAAAAATCTTGTAGAAGTAGTGTTTGAATCTAGGCAAAAAAATTTCAAAAATTCTTGTAGAAGTAGTGTTTGAATCATGTTTTTATAGTGGAAATAGATTCAGCACCATCTAAGACACTTAAAATTTTAAAGTTAAACAACTATAACTTAGATTTACTTACCAGATTTTCTTTAATTGGAATTTCCATCACTTTCACGCCATTCCTCCAGCTAGTTAGACTATGGCAAAAGACCACAACAAACAATATATTACTAATTTTGGTTAGTTTTATACCGTATTTTCTGAACGTTGATTACATTTGAAAAGTCTAGGATTTCAATCAGTCAGCCCCATCGAGTGCCTCATGTCCTTGTCCTCTATGTTCGCAAGATCGCGAGTTCGAACCCTGCATGGAGCTCTGAGGTCAAATTCACAATCAGTGTGTGGGAAGAGTTCTACGAGTAGTAGGTCTATGAACTATGCAGTGAAGTTATGAAGGACAAGATTTACAGATCAGATTAGATGGGCACCTAGAGGCAATGAGCTCATTGCCAATATGCGCATCTTGGTGGGGCCATGAGGCATTTGGTGTATCTTCAAAAAGATGTTGCAATGATTTGAGCACAGAATGGGAGCAACGGAATGTTCACAGAGACGTGAAGGCAAGCAATATGTTGGTGGATGCAGAGCTCAATGAAGGCGAGCAATATGTTGGTCGATGCGGAGCTCAACAGCTGACACGAGGACTTCAACCTCGCTCGCCTATACGAGCACAGGAAAAATCGTCAGACAAACAAGCTCATCAACACTTCAAGGTGCCTTACATCTGAGCTGAGCACACCAGAAAGGCAACCACGAACCCCGATGTGTACAACTATGTTGCTCTGCTTTTGGAAGGAGGCCTGCCGAGGCCAATCGGTGTTCAGAAGAGCGTGATTTTGTAGAAATGGGTTTGGGGATTTGAAGAGGACGGGATCATTTTGGAGGCCGTGGATCAGAGCCTTCCTGTTGAATATGTGGTCAATGAGATGGAAATTGTGTTCAAGTTGGGTAGCTTTTAACGACCTACCTCCAAGTTTGAAATAAGGTGACATATGGATAAGGGCATTCTCTAAAAGAGTGATTTATTTCGCAACACATAGCGTAACTACTAGACGCTAGATCTTTTAAGAAAAAAGAAGCTAGAACCAAATTTCAATGACATGTTCATTAACATCTTGAAGGTCTTGCTATCTATGATGTTTGAGTTGCACATCATGAGAAGAAGGCTATTGGAATGGTTGGAGGGTGTAGGAGCTGGCTGCTACACTTTTTGGTTAAAACTTAAAATGAATATGTTTTCTTTGTTAGGTTAAAATGAAATTTCTACAACTAAAACAAAAATCATTTTGGACATGTCTACACATGAGAAAATACTCCATGAAATGGACACAAGATTTGAAGAAAAGGAAGTTGTTCAATGCAGTTTACACAAAGATTGAATAGAAACAAAGATTTTGACAAACGGGGATATCTTTCAACAATAACAAGTTTCTCTTTGGAGTGATATTATTCAACAATAATAAAATTCTTTTCGCAGGGATATCATTCAACAATAACAAAAAAAAAAAATCGCAGCGATATCATTCAACAATAAAATATAAAATATTTGTATGGAAGTAAAGAATGCTAAACTAATTAAACCAACTGTTTGCGAGATAATATAATCCTCACTAGAGGACAGTTGCCATTGCAAAGCAATAATTCCAAGTTGTAGTTGTGTTTGAAACTGGGAAAGATCTAGCATACCAGCCTCAAAATGCAATCATCGTCCCAAGATACTGTGTCCACCAATAGTACATCCTAAACAATAATTGATCAATCATCCTCTAAATATAATTGGTGATCCAACATAGTATCTTAAAATTATAATTGAAAGATCACTCTCCAGCCGTGACACAGAGTGTTTGGAATCAGCTTGAAGGGATCAAATATCTCGCTGTTGTTGGAATCATCGTGAAGGGATCAATTATCTGGCTATTGGCCTCTTTAAAAATATAAAAATAACTGAACAGTCAAATCCTGAATCATCGTGAAGGGATTAATTTTCTACTTGTTGGTCCCTTAAAAAAAGGAAAAATAATGGAACAGTCAAATGTTGAATCCTCGTGAAGGGATCAATTATCTAGTTGTTGGCTCTTTAAAAAAAAATAAAGGAACAGACAAATCTTTAAAAACATTTATCTAGTGGTTGGTCTGTTTAAATATAGCAAAATAAGGGAATGGTCAAATATTGCAGGAAAAGAAAAAAACCTAAACGGTACAATTTGGAAAAAAACAGAAGTTTAGCAACAGAATAAAAAAAATCAATAAATTATCTCTTCCCTCTCATTATAATATAATATTTAATTATGTCATTATAATAATTATATTTAAAATCATTTAATTAGGTAACTATAATAATAATATTTAAAATAATTTTATATTTTTATAATATTTAATTGTATTATTAAGATAAGTATAATTTAAATTTGTCATATTTTGAAAAGAATTTATTTTCTAGCATTCATATATTATATAGAATTTATAGTTTTAATTATGTGAGAAAAATTATAGTTAAATTTCTTTAGTTATTTGAAAATTTTTTAATTTAGTTATAAATAATATTTAAAAATAATAAATAAATTATTTTTTTATTAAATATTTATTCATTTATTAATATTTTAAATTTGAAAATAATTTATTAATATAAATAATTTATTAATTTCAAACATATATATAATATTTTATTTCTAAATTATTCTAGAAAATATAATCACAACGTTAAATATACATATTTTTTTATAACTAATACTTATTGTTTAAATAATGAAACATATTTATTAGATTGTGAATTAATAATTTTTATGAATGAAGTATCAAAACATTGAATTGTTTGTTTGATTTTTCTTTATTTTTACTTAGATCTTTGAAGATCTTGTTGGATAGTCTAGCGAGACTTTGGTTCTTGTGGTTGGTTTAGTGGCTTGGACCGTAAGAGTGGGCTTCAATTGAATATCTTGGTGAATGATGCAAATTAATCATTGGGTTTGTCCTTTTGCACGTTTTTCTTACAAATTTGGCTCATTTCGAAGTTATTGTTTACCAACTAGTTGCAATTCTTATTTGAGTCAATATTCCTCTATCCTTGTGAAGTTTAGTACATATTAATTTTTTGTATCATCTCTAGTTAGTGAAGACTTTAGTCCTCTTCTATGACAATATAGTTTAGGTTGATTACAGAAAAGAAGGAAAAAAATTTATTTTATATTTTGTTATATATGATTGAAACTTTTAATCTAGTTGGTAGTGGATCTAAAAACAAAGAAATTTTTTATCTTTAGTCCATTTCATTTTTTTCCAATGTAGACACCTATTCTTGGATTTCTCACATCCAAGAAAAAACAACTAGTTGTAGGAATTTACCTCAATTTACCTATTCTTATGAGGTTGTAGGAATTTACCTCTTATTATGAGGCTTATGTAAGGCTTTGCACAAAAACTAGCATGGAGTTCAAATTTCTTTGCAACTAAAGTAGATGTTCCCAATCTCAAGCACAGGATCAGTTCAATCTTTCTGTGTAAAATGTTTTGGAATCCAAATATATACCTCTGGGTTTTGATCATTGTCGAATCAATTTGTGCAAGTATTTAAAGTTACCATATACTTCCTAATGCAGGTGGCCATGAGCTAAGAAAAACAACAGGAAATTCTAGTGGAAGGCTCGCTTGTGGTATGCCTTAATCTTATATGCAATAATGAATTCAAAAGGATAAAATATTGGAAACTCTTTTCATGTTCTCTAGAGTAATTCATTATAATCTTACGTAGGTATGATTGGCTTTCAGCTAGCTATCTAAAGCCACAATTTCAGGTTTTCTAGTCAATATGTGTATTTTCAGCAACTATTTGATCATACCACGATAACTACTTCAAGATCAAAATTGTGATATATCATCTTCTAGTCAGTAGATGCAAGTATTCTCTCAGATATATCCATAAATGTTTGAAGTAGCATTAAGCTTATGCCTATGAATGGTTGACATCCATCAATGACAATAACTGAAACGGATAGCTGAATGGGCTGCCTTTAATTATTCAAAACTCCTTGTTTCTATTGGTAGAAACTAAATATTAAACTTCAAGGAGATGGCAAACTGACTCTAGGTGTTAAAGTGTCCTATTGAGCTTCCCTTTGTAGCTCAACAAGCTTATCTACTATTGTTTTGGGAGCAAGTGAAAAAACAAGGTGTTAGAGTGTCCTATTGAACTTCCCTCTATAGCTCAACAAGCTTATCTACTGTTTTTTATTTGGAAACAAGTAAAATAAACTTACCTTGGCAATTCCACTCATTTTTTGGAAGAAAGTGAAAAAACTTTACCTAGGGAATGCCACTCATTAACAAGGATTAGGAGCGAGGTTGCTAGTCCTTGCTTTAAGGAAAAAATATTTGGCCCTTATCATATGTCATAGGGGGAGCTGGGAGTTTTGCTATGCTTTATGAAAATGGATTACATTGCTGAAATTTAATTCCTTTATAATTCCTTAATGTGCTCAAGCAAATTGCACCAAAACATCCACACATAAAGGAGCCTATAATTTCTTGCAGTGTAAACTGTGAATTACTTACAATACTTTGCATCAATTGTGGGGATGACTAGTTTGACATTCAATGTCTCTTTTGTGCAAATAATAAATCCATGGCCATTGTTTTGGCTCCTATTGGTGGAGCTATTTAGCACCTTGAGCTACTTGGAATTTAGCTTGATTTGTCAAAGCAGTGCCAAATTTTTTATCATTTTCATGAATCAGTAGTTTTCTTGTGTTGGCTGTGGACAAATGAGCTCAAGAACTCTCTATAATTCTCTCTTAAAGCAAGGACTAACTACCATGCATTTTTTTATTATCACTGAAATTTATCATTGAAATAGAATTACAAATAAAGCCATGAAAGAACAGATGACCACACTCACGTTATCTTTTATCCACTGTTACCCACTAAATTTTCTTATGATTGGTTTCAGCCTCCTCTATTTGTTTTCTTCGCAAATATTCTAAGAGTGAACATAAAGTGTGTTTGCAAAACAAATAGACGCTATGATAATTAATAGGTTGAAAAACGAAATGTGCAATTAATTTATCTTTTTCTTGTATAAATTACAATGTTGTTGCAAAAGAATTTGGACCCAAGGTAGTGTAAACATGGAGGTTTAACCATATTTAGTTATTATCCATATAAAACAAGGATTGCAAGCAATTGTAGTCCTCGTTGAATGACAGGAGATCGAGACAAGTATATATTATCTGTTATAACTTAAAGTCCTTTGCAACTTGAAGTAGTTGCAAGGCAGACATACTTTCTGATAACAAAATTTGATAAATTGTATTGTGCTTCACTGAGACAATAAAGTTGGCTACAACAAAATAATGATTCACAAACCATTCAAATTTATTTAGAGATTTTTTTTTTTTTTTGTTTATAAGAATGTTTTGGGTCGATGCATAGACTTTGAGGGGTTTTAAAAACTTTACATCTTATGATAGTATTCTTAGGAGTAAATTCGCTTTGAACACGTTAAGTATACTAGCTTAGCTTCGTTTCTGGACTTGGTAAATTGAAATTGAGTTTTGAGTTTTAATTCATTCCATTCGAAAATACAAAAACACTACAACAAATAGAAAATCAAGTATTGAACTCCATTAAATTTTCTTTTAAAACTTTTGAATGCAGTTAACCTGTAAAATTTCTCTGAGAAATGTTAATGAACCGGTGGCATTACTCCCTCCATTAAATTTTCTTTTAAAACATCTGAATGCAGTTAACTTTTAAAATTTATCTAAGAAATGTTAATGAACTGCTAGTGTTACTCCTTTGATTTATGTGCTGAGTGTTTATTATGGAAAATTACAAACATTAAATCAATCTTGGAAACTTCTGAACATAATGAAGAGTTCTATCCCCTTCAGCGATAGGAATCCAACCTGTATGGGGAAGCGCATTTAAAATCATTAACATAAAAGGAAAGAAGAGTATGATTTGTGGCCAACACGGTTTGAACAGACTTCAACATTTGTTCATATTACCTCATGGCGTGGACAATTTCATTGCAGGCATATATAATGCGTGATTAGTTTTGTTTCATGTTTTATCTTTTAATTACTTAATTTTTATGTTTATATAAAGTTATATATGTATCTCTATATTATTTATTTATCTGAATGAAACAATAAAATTATAGTTAGACTAAAAATATTTGAAATAAAAAAACAAATAAAATTTTCCAAACATGTGGGCATAGATGCAACCCACGTGCCCCCATTGCTTGGAATCCGTTTCTTCAGGACCATTTTACAAAGGACTCTTGTCCTTTATAGAGTGGTTCCATTGATATATCGTGCATTATTTTTGTGGATTTGTGCTCCTTCTACCTACAATCTCCCTTGATTTCATAGATATCGTTATCGTACATTATTCCTGCTCTGTGCTACTTTTGCTTCCCATCTCCCTCAATTTCATAGATAGTCCTATTCCATTTTCAGTATTTTCAGTGGTATTTCAGATTGAGATTTGAGCACTCGATTTCATAGATAGCCCTAGTCCATTTAATTATTTTTAGTGGTATTTCATATTGAGATTTGAGTGATGAAGAGTTACCTAGATCACGCTGGCCATGAGCCCACTACTGCACTTCTAGGAAGAACTAGAAAAGATCACAATTCCACTCATGTGGTCATATGACCAACGTTATGAGGAGAAAAAGGGAGTGGAACCTGCAACAATGAACATTAAAGAAATGCACAAGGATTAAGTGTTTTATGCTGAAGTTCTAGGCCTGACCAAGTCCGAAATTCAGGTTTAGGTGGAAGAAGAGAAGGTTTTGGTGACAAAATGCCAGGGAAGAAGCCAAAGCACGATGTAGTCGAGGATGAGGAGAGATGCTAGTATTTTCCAATGGAAAGAAAGAAAAGCCCTAAGTTTGCCAACAAATTCATGCTGCCTGGGGATGCCATGATTTCCTCTGTCACGAAGTCCGAGAAAATTCAAATTTCTGTAACTGATGATAGAAGGTCTATCGAGATGTAAATATTTTTTAATTTTCTTTCTTTATTATTATAATTTTGTTTTTTAATTAAAATTACAAGTATTTTTTCTAGATAAAAGAAAATCATAATATACATATCAAATTAAAATTTCTTTTACCACATAAATTAAAATAATGATTTGTAACCATATTTAAATTTAATTAATAAGCACATGAAAAATTAATATTTAATATATAACAACATTCTTATCTATAAATATGCAATCCCATTTTACCATTTCTTACAATACCATGGCCCAATACCACAGCTCATCAATAGGACATACTAAAAAAGAATAACTCATTTAAAAATAATAAAAAATATACAAATACTTTATTTTAATTAATTGTATAACATTTTTTAAATTAAAATTTGATACTTACAATAAACATACAATATAAAAATATTCTCAATCATGGATATTCACCCCCATTTTACCATGTATATTATTAACTTGTAGATAGGCTTTGTGACAATATCATGGCCCAATACCATGACTTATCAATACCACTTCCCCAAATACCATAACTCCTTTCAAAATCAAAATATTTTATGAATAATTTTTATTTTATTTTATTTTATAGCATTTTTAATCTAAAAATAAATAAATTATGGGGAGATGTTGTAGTGGTGTACATGTTTCTAAACATTTACATATTGGGCTAAATTAAAAAGTAATAAAATAATAAAAGTAATTGCCTAGACAGATGCTCTCCAACCTAGTATGGAGAGATGTTGTAATTGCAGGTTTTAACCCCGTACAAAAATTACCTGCATATGGATTCTAAAACATAGAAAATAAACAACAGCGAGAGAATAACACATAAAACACATGTACAAAGAGATTTCCCCTGCATCCCAAAACCGAGACTACCAGCTTGATTTTTTCATTATGTTCCTTTCGATGTTACAATACATATATATACATGCCGAAGCATCCAATACCATGGAACGAAACCTTCGCACCCAAAATGATCGCACCCAAAACCATGTGCGAAAGCCATGCAAAAAACCATAGGTAGGTTCGCCCCACCAAATATAGGGTCCAAAAAAAAAATATCCTTAGGCACTGCCCCAAACCCAATAGAGGGGGGCTACCTGCCCCCCTAAAACACCCTCGATAGGGGCGGTTGCGGCCCACCCTGTGACCCCCCCACTGCGGAATCAACACAATGAATGGGGGGGCTCTGTCCCACCCCGCCTCTCCCCCCGTCCCCCCGCCTCTAACCCCCCAGTTAAATTTGGGAGCTATTCATGGAAAGAATATAACACATCCCAACAGTAATCTCTTGTAAACATTTTGGCTTGGTCAAATTACATAAAACTAAAACTAAAATTAAAACAAAATATAAAATACAAAATTAATAATATTAATTAATAATAGGAGGTCAAATATGCATGGACATAGACTTTGAAGCCTTTAGACAGTTCATTGAAGAATCAAAACTAATTGACATGGAAACATTCAACGAACTCTTTACTCGAAGTAACAAATGAAGGTGTCACTTCCACGTAGTTTTAATATTGGATAGGTTATTAATATCAAATAATATTCTGATTCAAGGGATAGACATAGAGGATAACCTTCTCCTCTGCGAGGGCTCCGATTATTGGCCCATCATACTAACAATTTATCCATTGGGTACACCTAAAAATCGTTCGTTTCGTTTGGCTCTCAGAGCCTTGCTAGCACCAAACATCACGTCAGCAAAAGATAAAGGATGATATCCATACAAAGCATAGAATGGAGACATACCAATGGACATGTGATGTCTAGGGTTGTAGCAGTACTCTCCCAAATGCAGCCACTTCAGCCATGTTCGTTGCTGCTCGTTGACATAGTTATGCAAGTAGCCCTCCAGGCACTTGTTAACTATCTATGTCTGTCAATCCGTCTGTGGGTGATAACTGGCACTCGATGTCAACTCTATCCCCACCAACCGAAAAAGATCCTGCCAAAACCCACCCATGAAACCGCTATGCTTGTCATTGGTGATGGTCTTAGGAAGACCATGTAGCCTGAGGATCTCTCTGAAGAATAGCTCGGCCACCTGTGCTGCCGTGTAGTGTGCAATTATGGCGAAAAAGTGTGAGTACTTCGTCAGTCGATCAATGATGATAAAGATACAATCCTTTCCCAGTATCATGGGCAACCCTGTCATGAAGTCCATCGAAATACACTCCCATTTCCTCTCCGGAATGGGAAGAGGCTCCAATAAGCTTGCAGGATGGTTCATCTCCCCCTTGTTCCTATGGAAAACATCACACACCCAGACATGCTAGCTTACATCCTCCTTGAGGTCCTTCCATGAGAACCTCTCTCTAATGGCCCTATAGGTTTTGGTAAACCCCTGATGGCCAGCCAATGGTGAATCATGTGATGCCTGAAGTATCTTATTCTTGAGTTGAGACCCCTCAGTCAAGAAGATCTGGTCCTTGTAGTAGATGATCTCGTTGATCACCTTGTAGTTGTCATCCGCCACCTGTTCATCCAGAACCTCACATGCAAATCTGTCCTTGGAGTACTCCACTAAGAGTCAAGCCCTCCAGTCTCCATCCAAGCTCATAAGAGACAACGTGGTTTGTCTACATGAAAGGGCATCTGCTACCATGTTATTCTTACCCTTGACATACTCAATGTCAAAGTCATATGCTTGGATCTTGTTGATCCACTTTTGTTGCCTCTCGTGTAGTTGCTTCTGCTCCAAAAAAAACATGAGGTTGTTGTGATCAATCCTCACCTTAAACCTTTTACCCACTAAATACTATCGGAACTTGGCCAATGCATGCATGATGGCCAGTATCTCCTTGTCATATATAGAATACAACCTCTCATGTGGAAGGAGCTTCTGACTCTCAAAGGCTATAGGGTGACCTCCCTGCATCAATACTGCGCTGATCCCCTCTCCCGATGCATCACACTCCAAAACAAATGGATGTAAAAATTCGGGCAATGCAAGCACTAGGTAGTTGCTCATAACCTCCTTGAGCCTGTCAAAGGCTCGCTGTGTTGTATCCGACCAACTGAAATCCCCCTTCCTCATCAAATCTGTTAGGGGTGCAACAAGTTGTCAGAAATCCTTGATGAACTTCCGGTAGTAAGTACAAATTCCAATGAATCCTTGAATTTCTGTCACGTTTCTCGGCTATGGCCAATCTCTGATGGCCTTGATCTTCTCCTCGTGGACCCTCACTCTATCCAGCCCTATGATGTGTCCCAAGTATAACATCTCTGTCAACCCAAACTCACACTTGGAGAGCTTTCCATAGAACTACTACTCCTCCAAGATGCACAATACCGTCTCAATGTGCTGGAGATGTTCCTCCCAAGTCCTGTTGTAGATGAGGATATCATCAAAGAATACCAACACAAACTTCCTTAAGTGGTTGTAGAAGATGTGATTCATGCAAGACTGAAATATAGCTGGGGCATTGGTTATCCCGAAGGGCATCACCAAAAACTCAAAGTTCCTGTAGTGACACCTGAAGGCAGTCTTGGGAATGTCCTATTCCCTGATGCGAATCTAATCGTACCTAGATCTCAAATCAATCTTTGAGAAGAGTCGTGATCCTCTCAACTCATCCATCAACTCATCGATCCTGGGTATGGGGTACCTGTTCTTCAGTGTCTTCTTATTCAAGGCATTGTAGTCAATGCCCATCCTCAACATGTCCTCCTTCTTCTTCACCAACACCATGGAAGAAGCAAAAGGACTTCTGCTTGGCCGAATGTGCCCACGAGCCAGCAATGCCTTAATGGCCTGCTCAATCTCATCCAAATAGGCCTTAGGATGCCTATAAGGGGTAGTAATCACTACCTGTATGCCCTGCTCAAGCTCAATGGTGTGCTCAGACCCCTAGTCCAGTGGCTATCCCAGTGGAATCTCCCCAAATACTGTGGCATACTAGTCAAGGATGGACTATATCTCCAGGTGCACTGTCTTCCCTGTAGTCCATGACTCCGATGTACGTATCTCCACTACACACTCTATGTCCCCCTTCCGGAAGACTGCCTCCATCCGATGAGATGAAACAGTCCGAGGTGGGTATGTGTGTTGTCCCCGTATCTTCTCATGCCTCCCTGTCTCCTCATCATCCCACTCCATCTTAAGGGCCTTCCAATCTGTAGTGACCTTCTCTAAAGTGATGAGCCACTAAACACCCAGTACTATGTTGGTGTCCAGAATATTGATCACGAAGAAGTGGTCAGTTAGTGTGTAGGTGACCATCGTCACTAATAGCTCTGGAACATAACGAGCACACACCATGGTCTGATCTCGCGGGACCAAAAATGAAAATCCATCGAAGCTCTTTATCGGTATACCTCTCCACTCAACCATTTGTGCATCAATGAATTTGTGGGTGGCCCCACTGTCAACCAAAACCGATACTCACTGGCCATATATTATCCCCCGTATGCGTAGTGTCAAATATTTGGGAACTCCTTGCAATGCTGCAAGGGCTCCTCCGGTAGGTGCAAAAGTTGCACCACCTACTACTGGTGGTGGAGGTGGCAAGGGACCCTGCATGGCATGAATATCTCATGCCCGTGCATCATACTCGTCATCCTCTTCCCTACTGTTCTTGGAGAAGACCTTAATAAAATTTTCTTTTCCAGCAGCACATCTGTTATTGGGAAAACTAGTGTCCATTTAGAGCTGCTAATCCCACTAAGATGGGTAGCTATCTTAGAAATAAACAAACTAAAGTTACTTGTGTTTTCCTTTATGAGAAATAGATGAAAGAGAAGCAGAGAGTACCAACCTCAGTCTTCCGCTTGGCTCCTTGCTTGTTTCCTCTCCCCTTTGACAGATCTTTGTCACTCCTTCCTCTCTTGTCCCACTTCAAAGAACACCTGTAGAATCAAAGCAGCATAATACCATTAAAGCATAGAGATCTATAATCATAAACAATATACGATCAGATATATATTGACCATACAAATGGATATATCTATTCAGTATTCAAAGACATACAAGAATATGGAGGAAAACTCAAATAACTTTATTGATAGAAGTAGTAGAAGAGAGGATTGCAACCCATTGATCTGACCCAGCACCATCCTCCCAGCATGAAAGCCCTTCTTCACCTCATGAAAAGCTATATCATGCAACACTATGATGTTCCACAAAGAAACCAACAACACTTCCTTACAAGATGCAAAATTCCAGCCTTTAGATCTCTTGGATGAGGGATCCATATATAGATGTTTACAGGTGGGTGAGTCAGCTTCTGGGTTTTTTATTAGTGTCATTTCTCTGATAGTTCTCAATTCCACTTGGAGATTTCATG
>APFE031285835.1:2679-28851 GCA_000404065.3 Pinus taeda | reverse complement strand
TATTGTCCCCATATTTTTATTATTGTGCCCAATAGAATCCCTCTATTGTTATTTTTGTGGATTTATATTATTATTGTTAGGTTGGCTAGGTTATATTGTGACTCCTTAAACTCCTATATATAGAAAGGAGTTTTTGTCATTTGAATCATCCAAGAATTGTTCCTTTATGTAATGTAAAGGAGGTTACCCCCTCGAAGAGGCTGAATTCGAAGGCATTGATCTATCTTTTCTATCTTTTTCTTGAGCTGGTTTCATAACATTCTGAGGATGATTTTTGGCACTGTCTGGACCACGTAGGAGCTTAACCTGAGCTCTTCAATTGCATTCTTTCCTTTTCCGATTTTGTGCATGTTTTCTTTCTTTTCTAAGCCTCTGGGTTTTGAGTATTTCGTTCTCTCCCCATCACACCTAGTATACATCGAAAGGTGCAATGCATACTAAGCTGACCATTCGCCAGTCAGTATGCATCTCATCTAGTACACAGCTAGGGTGCAATGGGCATAAGGAGAAAAGTTTTTGCACTGATTTTTCATGGAAATTTTGCTTGTTTTTTGCCAAATCAGGATCCTAATTCTTCTCTTGTTTGTTTTTCAGAGATTCATCGGAGCAAGATGGTCATTACATGGAATGAACATGAGCATGAAGAAGAGGACATGATTTCCTTACATGATCCGAGTACGGTAACTACATTGCGGAACTATGGCTTGCTCAATTTTTTCCACATATCTAGAATGAGGCAAAAAACCAACTTGTTGCAATATTTCCTCGACGCATGGGATCCTACCAACCAAGTGTTCCATATTACAGGAAAATCCATCCCTTTGACTATTGAGAACATCCACTTTTTGATGGGTTTATCGAGGCGTGGTGCCCCTCTCTCACTATCAGGTTCCGCCTGTGGGTGCGAATCTACGAGGGATTATATTCACTGATACTGTAGATACGGATCTCAGCCGAGCAATGATGGAAAGATCAGTATTAGAGATGTCACTGAACGGTCCTTAAGGACTATCTTATTCACCTTTTCTAGATTGGCTCGCAGCGCGGCTCTTCACTTGGCCAATAGGTCCTATATGAATTATGCCTTGGAATGCCTTGAACCAAAGATATTCAACTGATGTAATGCAGTACTTCCAATGATAAAAGAACAACTTACCAAGGTGAAAAATGGAAGATCCAAGAACTTTGGTTATGCTTCTATTCTGATAGCTTTCACCTTGGAGAAGATCCCACTGATGTAGCCACAGTACATTTCACTCGGTCTACCACCACCGACTGAGCCACGGATGCAGAGATGGGTTGACTTTATGGCCAGACATGTTGGTCAATCACAGGTTTCATTCTTTGATGCCTTCTTTGAGTGGTTCTACCATCAGCAGATGGTTTATGCCGAGTATCCATATGTCGGGATGGATTTCCGTGGTGACGAAGATTTGGTGCTGCCGTTTAGTGAGGAGTGGGGTGTCATAGGTAAAAATCTCTGACCATATCTCTGTTCATTGCTTTTATAATGTTCTTGTGATTTTTTAAATATTATCAAGACTAATCAAAAATCATGTGTTCATGCAGATATCGGACCAGTGCGACCAGCAGTGCACCCGAGAGTAGTAGCTACCATTCTAGCAGGAGAGGCTGTCGGGGGGGCTGTCCTTCATGATCTGAACGTAGCTGAGACCCTTGCAGTATTGTAGGATTAGATCGAGGGCCTCACCCTTGGCATTCTGGATGTGAGGACCGACGAGTTATCTCTGATGTTACAGCGCCATACTATTGGCGTGTTGAGTCAATGGACTAGGCTTTTACACATGATTGCATAGGCGGTAACTTGTTATCACCAGCACCATTAGTCTAGGGTGTTTCCGTGTATTTTGAGTTTTTTGGGTGATATGACCGATTTTGTCCTGGACACAGAACATTATGTGAAAAACTATAAACAGTTATATATATTTTTTATTTTCGAAGCTTTATTTTGGTTAAGTTATATGATCCTGATGCAAATGTTGATGAAATGCTTTTCTTTTATAAATGTTGCAAATGTCTATCTAACACATAATTTGCTAATAAATCGATTAATGTGTTTAAGTTTCTGGAAATGTGTTGATATTGAATAGAATCAAACTACCTTTCCAAAATCTTGACCCTTAGGAACATATGATAGATAGCTGGATTTCGAACGGGATAGATGTCGGTAACCTGTAGAAAGACAAGTTGTGAAGCTAGCCTAACGACCAATTGGCGTATGCCATGCAAGATGGCATTAGAGAGGAGCTCTATCAATGCACTATATTCAGTGATGTTGTTCGTTCACCGACCAATACATACCCCTCTGAAACTCACTAACTCGCACTTGGATCAAAGATGACCCAGGCTACAGAAGATAGGTTCCGCGTACTACGACTCACTCTGTCGACATATCCAACAAATGATTCCAATAGGTTCGACATCTGCAAAAAATGCAAAAGTGGATTACCTAACCAAAACGATAACTCTTAATGAAAACAAAAATGTAACAAAAGCATATGAAGAGATTACTACGCTTAGTCAAGCATAGTAACGCTTAAGGTACAACCTGTTTCAGGGTTGCGATAGTGGAATCCCATCATAATCTGCTAGTTCATAGGCCCCTTTTGCTAATACATGCTTAACAATATAGGGACCAATCCACAAAGACTGGAACTTACTTGCTCCCAATTTGTCAGATTCTTAATCGTCAAGTAAGACCAGGTCGCCTTCTGAGAATACACGGGATTTGACATTCTTGTCAAATTACGCCTTGAATCATTTCTTATGTGCTTCATTAGCCAAGACAGCGTCACAATGGGTTTCATCCAATTGCATTATTTCCAAGCAATGATCCTCTTCCTCCGAGGTTCCGGGGAGAAGGTCAATTACGAGCTTAAGAGATGAAATTTCACACTGAATTGGTAAGATTGCTTCCAGGCCATACACCAGCTGAAAGGGTGTAAATCCAGTCACATTTCTCATCGATATTTGGTATTCCCACAAGGCTGAGTACAGGATTAGGTGCTAGCTCTGTTTATGAATTCCAATCATCCTTTTCAGCATGCGCTTCAGGACTTTATTGATCGCCTCAACTTGCTCGTTAGCTTGCAGATAATACGGAGTAAAGCTGTCATGGGACAGTGTTGGGTTCCTATAGTACTAGTGATTACCCCATTACTATTGTAGTTGTACCCCTTATTAATATTTTTTTTCCCTTATTGTCCCCATATTGTTATTATTGTGCCCCATAGAATCCCTCTATTGTTATTTTTGTGGCTTTATATTATTATTGTTAGGTCGGTTGGGTTATATTATGACTCCTTAGACTCCTATATATAGGAAGGAGGTTTTTTCATTTGAATCATCAAAGAATTGTTCATTTATGTAATGTAAAGGAGGTTGCCCCCTCGAAGAGGCTAAATTTTAAGGCGTTGATCTATCTTTTCTATCTTTTTCTTGAGTTGGTTTCATAATAGACAGTCCTAATTTGGCAACTAATTTAACCATCATGTGATTGCGGAAATGTGATCCATGATCTATGACTATAGCTTGTGGAACACCGAATGTAGAGACTACATGATTGAAAAAGAAAAGAACAGGTGTTTCACCGCTGTTATTTAATGTAGGCATCACCTCGGCCCATTTCGTAAAATAGTTAACTACGACTATGATATACCCATGGCCTCCCCGGCTGAGGTGGGGTTACATGTCATGAAATCTATGCCCCATTTGGTGAATGGCCCAACAACAACTACTCGATGCAGAGGTGTGGGTGGTATTCTGGTTTTATGGTCGTAAAATATTTTGTGTCGTAGCGTAACTAGATTGATGTCCCCCACAAGTGTTTGAATGACAATCATTTAGGACTTTTTCGGCCTCCTCATGGGTGAGGTACCTTTGCAGAACCATATCGACACCATGACGGTAAAGTGTATCAATGATGATCATGTAGTCTTTTTTGCTTGGTATAGAGTATGTTGTTTTTCTGAGCGGGAGGTATTAGACCTATATGTTTGGGTTTGGAGATACATGATTATATCTCCATACCATGGATCACTCAACGATATCAGAAACAAAGATTCATCCACGATTGATGCTTTGGATGTTGAATTGTTGGACAACGATGGGAAGTCACATAGTAACTCCGCGAAAACCAGAGATTTCTTTGATTTGGATTTTACGAGTTCTAGATCAAACTCTTACGAAATAGCTATCCATTTTGAATATTTTCCCCAAAGCAACTATCACAACAAGATGTAAGTCATATGGTTGCAATTTTACAAAATGGTAGTTTTGTGGAAGTGGATATAGTGTCAAAATCTCTGTACTACTTGAACAGCTGTGAGAGCCAGCTTTTCAACATAAGAGTACTTGCTTTCTATGTCATTTAAGTTTCAACTTAAATAATAGACATGATGTTTGATTCCATTGTCTTCTTGAACTAAAACCATTGTGATGGCCGTATCTGCTACAACTAGATACAGGTTAAAGTATTTTTGATAGTCAGGAGTGTACATTAATGATGCTTTTATTAGGGATTCCTTTAGAGCATCAAAGAAAGCTTGTGCGACCTGATCCCAATTGAAGGGCACTTATTTTTTCAAAAGACACGTATAACCTTTAGCAAGCTTGGCATAATTTGGAATGAACCTCCTCAAAAAGTTTTCTTTCCCTTGGAGTTTCTAAATCTGAAGCAAATTTGAAGGTGGAGGTAGATCGATGATTGCCTGAACCTTACATGGGTCGAGAGGAATCCCTTCCTTTGAAGCCACAAGGCCAAGTAAATGACCAGAACTAACACAAAACACACATTTGTGTGGATTAAGTTGTATCTTGTAGTGTCAGCAACATAGAAATATCGCTCTCAAATGTTGTGGATGATCAGTTCACTTTCGCGAATGAGCTAGAAGATCGTTGAGATATGGTTGAACGATGTTCTTGATGTCATGGAAGGCATACTTCATTTCCCTCTGAAAGGTTGCCCCTACGTTCTTTAACCAAAAGGTAGCTTGTGATACGCGAATGTGCCCCACGGAAAAATAAATGCAGTCTTTGATTGGTCCTGTGGGCAGATAATTATTTGATTATACTTGGAAAATCCATCCATAAACGAAATGATTTCGCATCCGGCACATTCATCAATTATCTGGTGGATGAAGGGTGTAGGGTAGTTGTCCTTTAGACAAGCTTTATTTACATCCTTGTAATCGATGCACACTCTAATTGTTTCTTGCTTTTTCGTCACATGAACAATATTCGATACCCAATCAGTTAGAGGAACCGGGTGAATGAAACTAGCATGTAAAATTTTCTCAACTTCTGCCTTAATGGAAATGGCTTTCTTCGGGTGCACCTACTGAGGCCATTGTTGTACGATTTTTACATCTGTATATATCTTAATTTCGTGTTCAACTATGCTCGAGTCAATGCCTGACATTTCTTCATGTGATCATGTAAAGACATCTCTGAACTCACGAAAGAGAGCATAATATACTTCCAGTTCTGATGAAGAACAAGATTTGCCAACATGAATATTCTCTACAACATTTGGTTTGGTCGAGATATTTATGGCGATAGTTTCTTCAATATTGGACAGGTTTTTCTCAGAATCCACTGTATTTACAGTATTTGATAGGAAATCAAAAACTGAAGGATGATTAAAGTTGTGGGAAGAATCTTCGTTCTAATCTGGAAGATGGGAATGATGATGGCAATCTTCCCATGGTGCCTCTCCTATCATCATTGACTGAACGATTCCTTCGTCTGTAGAATGTACATGCAACCAAGGATCTAAAAAGGTACCATATTCCTTAGACCTATCTACCCAAACGCTTGATAAGCGTTGCTTTAGGTTTGCCACCCAAGCCAAGAACATTGATTGCTATAATATTTCTATTGGGCTTGGAGGTAATACCTGGGGATGATCCATGCTAACATCATGTTTGGAAATCCTCTGAATAGAAGATACCATATTGCAGGTTCCCACCATGGCCACTTCTTCCAAATTTTTTGGAGGTGGTAGGGCAAAAGTCCCCATCAATGTAGGGTCTTTTAGCAGGACTACTCCGATATTTTGAAGTGATTGAGAGCTTCCGTGGATCATCCGAATGCTTCCTGTAACTTGTGAACTGTTGGGGAGAAAGGTTTGTTGGTCGACGATTGTAATTCCTCCTTGAAAAGGAAATGCAATATTTCTAAAGTATGTCGACACAACAGTGGCCATAGCATAAATCCAGGGCCTTCCTAGTAGGATGTTGTAATCGAGGTTTCCATTGGTAACTTCAACATCAATTTCTACTGTTTTGCCCCCCATTTCAACATGCAAGTTACTTAAAATCCCGTACGGTGTGTATGTTCATCCATCGAATGCTTTTAATGTCATCGATGATCTTGACAAGGGTGGTGATCCTAAATTTTTCCAGCAACTCATTGACATAATGCATGTAGATGCCCACTCATCAATAATTATTCGATGAACAGTTTTGTTGAGGTATTTCACTTGAATGAGGAAAGTGAGTTGAGCTGGTAATTGAGGTTCACATCCATTATGATTAAAGGCCACAAGATTGGAATCTGCTGGGTCAATCCCACCTATTGCTGATAATAGAGCCTCATTTTGGGAGGGGCAATTTTGCATTACCTCAAGTGTCGACACAGCAGACAGTGATTGGGCTATGTCCTCTACTATATTATAATTATGTGCTTCTCTGGCATGAGGATTAAATGCTGATTTGTGTACTACTCCCTTTGGCAGCTTTATCGTTAGCTCATGAATGATGGGTGGCACAACTTTAGTCGAAGTTGTTGTTGAACTACTAGGTTTATCAGTAGCCTTGTTGTTCGACAGCTGTGGATTCTCGTAATCTTTATTCCTTATCGATATCAAAGCATCATTTTGTTGTTTTGAAATGGAAAACATAAGCACTTGGGATGGGGAAGCATTGTTGCTAGCAACCAAATTAGTTTCTAGGTTTGGAAACGGATCAGTCAATAATGCTGAGGTTTTTTAGTTTCTGAAGAACTTCTTAATCTCATCTTTATGTGGAAAATCTCTCATCCAATGATCTTTATCGCATATCTGACATGGCGAAGGAGGTTTCTTTTTCCTATAATGGTTTGTAGAATATTTTTCATGAGACACATCGTCCTGTTTCTTGTTTTTGCTTTTCCCTTTCTTCTTGCCCCCTGGTTGCTTCAATTCTTTTCCCTTGTCGGTCAACACGGCATTAACCTCCGAGGCATGAAGTTCTTCATTTGCATTTTGACCAGAAACCGTGCGGGCTTTCTTAAATGTAGCCTTTGCAATTTTTGTGCTTGTAGTATCTATCACGCCATCGCCAGAATGAGAGTCTTTGTTTGATTTAGGAGGAGGAGGAATGGAAAATTCTGGTCTAGGAGCATGAAGTATTTTTTCATAGAGTGTGCCAGATTGAGCATAGATCAAGTCTAGATATTGCGCACGAGCAATGAATTGCTCTTCAGTGACAACCCCCCCGTTAGACACATCTTCTGTAATAGAAGGTAACAATGACTTAATAGACCATTCAGCTAGCAGCTGATTAGGAACATATGTTTTCACAATTCGACAATGATGTTGCCACTCATGAATATGATCAGATATGTGAGTGGCTGTCGTCTACTTTAAATTGGTAAGAAGTTACGTTCCTGTTTCGTACCTTATGGGTAACTGAAAATGGGTTAAAAAGGTGGTGGCAAGGGTGCTGAATTTATCAAATGAAGATCTAGGCAATTTGATGTACCATTTTGTTGTCGGACTAGTTAATGTTCGCTGAAAAAGGTGAAGCCTAATCAAATCATAATTGAGATTGTTGGACGAACACCACAAATGAAAGGTCATCACGAGATTCGACAGATCTTCACCTGGATTTCCATTGAATTTAGGAATATCTAACGGAAGTTTATGAGGAATCGTCAGCCACCAAGGGGCATAAGAAATTGGATCATTTGTTAGCTGATTCAGATCTGGTAATTGTAAAGTTGCTACGAAGGGCAACTTTTGATTCAGGTTTGGCGCAGCATACCCAGGAGAAGATGGGATCACCTGAGCAGTGGGTCTTTGCATACCAACATAATGTATTTGATGCTAATAACTTTGATAAGGCTGATGGGCATTACCATTATGATGTGATTGATGGTGACCATTTTGAATATATGGTTGCCCATTACCCGTAAATATTTGTTGCTCAAGTCCTCGGTAAGCTTGCTGGAATTTTGATTGTTGATATTGCACCAGCCATGGTTGTGAAGCCATTTGCTATTGTCCAATACTGGCTGTCTGACCAAGATGAGGGGTAATAGTACCTATTTGAGCCTAAGTCACTCCAGTTAAGGAGCCACTAATTGGCGATTGTGGTTTCGTCGTGGAGACAAGAGGCTGTTGTATTATGACCTGAGAAAATTGAGGTTGGCATACAACAGGAAACACTTGTACTTGTGACACCATCACAATAGCCGGTGTAGTGGGGATATTCGACACAGGTCGACTTGGTTGCGTTGAATATACAACTCTTGGCTATTGAGGTAGTATTGGCACCCAACCATTGGACGTAATTCCAGCTTGACCCGAATTCTATTGTGAACTCTCATATGGTTGTTCTCCTGGAGGGAACAACGAAAGGGCATACTACCCCCCATACGGCAGCAATCCAATGCTCAAAGAAAGATTGGCCTTTGGAGACCTGACTGCTCAAATTGATACTATTGCAAAGGATCAATTTGCTGAGACTCAACATAAGAAATTTCAGATATTATTTCGGACGAACAAATGGGAACAGACAATACTGTCAAAACAGTCCCTGGGTGGACTTCCTCTAGCAGTTGAGAGCTAGTTGGGATAGATGGTATACCTGTGAACATTGTCGGAGTGGTAGCAGGAGGTTATGTTGCTATTGTATGGGACGACATAGTCCTAGATGTCGATGGTTGTCCAGACATATCGAGTCTATCCAAAAGACTTCCTAGCGATTCTACAGGAACTTACGATGAAGGGAGACTATCTTTTGAAGTAGAAGGATATAGGTGGATCCCAGTTCCAAAATGAAATGGAGTACTAGATGGAAGATCCTCCGTAATTTCTTCTATAGCAATTGGTCTAGGTGGAAGAGGTAGACCGTCAAGTCCATAAAATATTTCTGGTGCCGAAGAAGGTATAGAATCTGCAGTGGAAGATGCCGAAGGGGTAACACTTTTCGAATGAACCCTAGATGGAGTTGGTTTATGAATAGAATTGTTTAGCATTACACTAGGATCAGTTCTGTTGTCCTCTTGTAACTGCGGAACTTCTTCTGTAGAGGCAGGGATACCAAAAATAGTTGGAGTAATTGGAGTCCCTGAGGATGTTGAAACACAAGTTTCAAGCAAACTAGGAGACTTTCACCTAGTTAAACGAGTTTGCTTGCCCCAGAATGGTTTTTTTTCCAAATTCAAAGAGGACTGACTTGTTAGTCTCCGTGAATGATGGGGTTTTGATTGACTTTCGTCCATGATTGTGGATTACTTGATCAACTCAAAATAAAAAGGGGAAAATGTTATTCTAAATTAAATGAATTTTATGACGCTTTGACACAACTTGCTTTTTCAACTTTTAAGAGTCAAGAAAAAGCTAAAGATGACTATAGTCGCCTTCGATTTTTAATGAGCCTGAATTGACAAGTGCTTAGATGGACCTTTTTGTTAAGAAGTCTGAAAAGGAAAAAAAATGACTACTCTAGAAATATAGATAGAGGTATTACCAAACCAATCACAAAACTGCAGAATACTTTTTATAGTATGGCAGTCAATCTTCCCGAATGTTGTGTTTAGTGCATTGCAACTGATAGGGTGGCAGACACAGCTTCCTAAGCATAAACGATATAGACTATTGTGGTCTCCCAATATATACTCGACGGTACGTGGGAGCACAAGTCCATACTAGAACTTGTCGTCTCAAAGAGGAGGAATCACCCAACCTATGATGAAAGCGATAGTTACCAAGCTTTATGACACCAGAATACGTCTCTAGCCTAGACTTCTAAATGTCGGGCATTAGGTTCCAAAGCATTTTTATGTTCATTGAAATTTATTTTATAGTTTATCTTTCTTAAGAAGTTTTCCTTTAAGGTTCACTGCGTGATGTAGATATAAAACTCCTAAATATGCAATCTAAGATGATAAACAGACGTTTACTTTCTCTTTTTGTAATGAAAATATAGCTACTAAGGAAAGAGAAGCGAAATTATTTAATCATAGAGCAGAGAGCACACACTAAGATGCACTGTCCTAAATCAATCTCCACAAGCAGTCTAAATGCAAATGCACATGCATGTATTTGTTTTTCACTTTGTTAATGTATGAATGAAAAAAAGAATGCTAAGTACAAAGACGAACTATCTTTTCTTTCAAAGTAACAGTACTAACAATTTTCTTTTCAAAAGACGAAAGGAAGACAAGGACGACACTTTCCAATTTTGAATTGAAAACTGCTTTCGACGCTTGAAATACTATTAATTCAAATCAAATACAAGAGCAAAAGTGTAATTGACTATCAAAAAGAGGAGGATTCTTTTCTTTGACTAAAAATGACACTTGCGACACTTTCAAATCAAACGACGACAGTTTGATTAAGCTATTGTTTGCAAAAGAGAACTGTAAATGGTGAAAAATAGATAAAAAACATTCACAATTATTTGTACAATGGAGGCTTAATAATGCAAAGGAAGTGGGTTTCAACAGTGTTATACTAATCACAGATAGCAAAACTCCTAAAAAAGGTTGAAGACAATGAAGAAAAAACCAAAATCTGGGGCCAGAAACAGTCTTATCTGATCATCGCACTTGTAACACAGGGAAATAGGGATGCATCTCACCTACAAAACATGGGAGGTATGATGCATACAGACTTTCATAAGGAGACAGTGTGATGGTTCAGGGATGAGACTTTAGCTTGGTTTTTGGTCACATTTTGTAGCTTAGTTTATGGATTGAGGCTGAGCTAATGATAGTCAGTAAATACAAAACATAGGGGCTGATCTAGTGAGGTTACTTGAACCACCACTAGGGCACTTCGGATGTTTGCAAGTCAGATGTTTAATTCATAAACTAACCCAGAGATTGACTAAAGCAATGTTTATTTACTTTGCAGTTGCATAGAAAAAGCAGTTCAAAGGCTAACTAGCTTAACTTCAGGCTCCATCTGTAGCTTATAAAGTAAAGAAACTAGAAACAAGCAAACAAGCTATTCGCTCCACAGTGGAGTCACCATTTTGTTATTGAGAAAACTAGTGTCCATTCAGAGCTGCTAGTCCCACTAAGATGGGTAGCTATCTTAGAAACAAACAAACTAAAGTTACTTGCATTTTCCTTTACAAGAAATAGATGAGAGAGAAGGAGAGAGTACCAACCTCAGTCTTCCGCTTGGCTCCTTGCTTGTTTCCTCTCCCCTTTGATAGATCTTTGCCGCTCCATCCTCACTTGTCCCACTTCAAAGAACACTTGTAGAGTCAAAGCAAAATAATAACATCAAAGCATAGAGATCTATAATCATAAAAAATATAGGATCAAATATATATTGACCATACAAATGCATATATCTATTCAATATTCAAAGACATACAAGAATATGGAGGAAAACTCAAATATATTTATTGATAGAAGTAGTAGAAGAGAGGATTACAACCCATTGATCTCACCCAGTGCCATCCTCCTAGCATGAAAGCCCTTCTTCACCTCACAAAAGGCTAGATCACCCAAAACTATGATGTTCCACAAAGAAACCAACAACACTTCCTTACAAGATGCAAAATTCCAGGCTCTGGATCTCTAAGATGAGGGATCCATATATAGATATCTGCAGGTGGGTGATTCATCTTCTAGGTTTTTTATTAGTGTCATTTCTCTGATAGTTCTCAATTCCACATGGAGATTTCATGATCTCTTACTCATCCCCGGGCGAATTCAGAGAGGCAGGTGTCATAGGAGAAGTTTCTGGAAGATTCCATGATCATCCACCTTGCAAACTATCTCTGCCATTTGTCTACTCTCACCCATCACACCCCATAGAAGGTATTTTCAATATGCATCGCACCCCACATGTGCATTAGTTGGGATGCATCACACTTTGACCATGGAGCAGGTGAGATGGTTTAGTTTTGACCAGTTCTGAGTATTTTTTCATGGAGAACTTCTGGGAGATGATGTAATCAGCTGAACTTGTTCCTTTAGGGTATGAAAAAGCACTTTAGGGACTTAGAAGACCTTGGTTTATGAACATATAAGATTGGGGTTGCAGTGCCCAAATATGTCTATAACAACATCTATGTCCAGGTGCCCATGGCTCCTGACAGGTGAAGCATAACTGCTTCTTCTTCAACTCCCTCCTAGCATCATTGTCAATCTGTACTCATCCTATATTCCCCTTTGGAGGTGGAATCCTCACATCCTTCTCCTTAGGCTGAAAAGCCTGTCGCTGGGCGTGAGGTGCCCGGGTCCCGGGTAAGTCATCCTGTAAGTCTTGTGTCTTGTTAATAGCATCCTGAAGGGTGGTTGGTCTAGCGGATTTGAATAGACCCCGAAGTGGCTCTACTAACCCCTCAAAATACATGTAGATCCTTTGTGTCGTGGATAGATCTGGCACCATCACTGAAACCCTCAAAAAGTTTGCAATGTAGGTCTCTGGGCTCCCTGTCTATTTGAGCCTCGTCAACTCAACAAAATGCTATTTTGGATCCCTATAGTCAAACCTCTCCATCAATCTCTTGGTGAACTCAGCATATGTCATCACTATGGAATGCTTGAGTGTAACCGTCCCATGGAACCACTTGTCTTGGGCCTCACCATCCAAATGTAATGTCACGACCTTGATGGCCTCTACCTCTGACATCTGGTTAAGCTTTAAATAGATGTCCAACTTCTCCACCCAAGACCTTGCCAAACTGTTTTATGAACCATCAAATGTAGGCAAGTGGGTGTCTCCATTGTGATAATGCCAGTGTCCTCTATGATGGTGGCAGGGTCTACTATCCCACTGGAGCTAAACAAAATCTATGAATGAAAGAGAATCCCTAAACTCCTACCCATAGGCCTGATACTCTACAAAATAATCGCCCATATGATCAGGCTCTACCTCCTGCTGGGCTCCGGCCCCTGTGTCCACTCCTAGGAAAGTGGGCATGGTAGAGCGTGTAGGGGCATGTGAGGCCATCTATGAAGTAATATCATGTTGAGTGGTACCCTACTCTGGAAAATGGTGAGATGTACCGGATCCCTCACCAATGTGGAAAACCCGTGGGTTCTCATGCTATCTAGCCTCCACTGCTTTGAATCTCTACACCATCACCTCAATCTACCTCGATAGATCTTGCACTGATTTGAGGAGCATGTCCGCAAATCTCCCCCTGTCCTCATTTGCAATTAGATCCTCCTACTCTATGTCCACTATAGGCTCCTCCTATTCTGTGTCCACCACCAGAACACAGTCTCCCTCTCTGTAGGTGTTCTCCAACCTACGCCCAGTGTCTCTGTATCTCCTACCTCTGTAATAGATGTAGGGCTTTTCCCTTGGTGTCATAGATTGCTAGCTCCACAGGCTCAGCCAGATCTATGCTATGATACCACTGTAATATCCCATTTCAGAGATATTCCACAAAACCCCAGTAAACTCCAACCAAATACGCACAAATAATATAATAATCGGGAAACTCAAAATGATAAAAATAACAGTGGTGCAACATGTAATAATGTAAACATGAGATATAAGCAGATACTCAAGAAATGCAGAGAGAAATGCTAAACCATTTTATTATACTAAGTAATGGAATGAGTACAGGAGGTGATCAGAAGGATGGCACCTCAACTTGGACCAAGAAAGAAATACACTCAGAATAGGAAAGGAATGGCCTCTCTCTGAACTGCGTGGGTGCTACTGGAGAACTGTCGCGCTACTACTACTATTGAAAATCAAATGAGGATTTGGGGCTATTCCCCTCGTCAGAAAATTCTAAAACTCTGGAATCCACCTCTACATAGAAAACCCAGAAAAACCCAAAAAGCTTTTCTGAAATGGCTGACCCTCGAAAATCACCCCTTTGGGGAATCACGCAATCCCTCAAGGCCCTGCACTGCCACTGAGTAGAATCCTCAAAAATACTACCTGAAACTCTTCCAAACTCCTCCAATATGCAAGAGCTAATCCCTTACTCAATATCCCAGCTCAACTCCTCCACAAACCCACAATCCGGAACTGCCTCCAGAAGAACTACGTCCCTCTCTCCCAAGATTGTGCAGTCCTCCAATGCTTAGCTCCACCTCAATGCCAAAGATCGGAACTACTGCAAAAATACTACTAAAAATACCTTGCCCGAGTAGGCACTTGAAGTCCCCCAGGGCTAAGGATGAGATCTCTAAATGGAGACACTCGATGCACTAAACAGTGCTGCAAATAGGCTAAACAGCCAGCGTGCTCCAAGTCGATGTGACTAGCTCAAATGCTCATAATAGAATGACAATATGAGGGGGCTCCTCTCTGCTTTATGGCATTAACCTCACCCAATCCCAAGGCTCACCCCCTCCAATGTAATTCCCTCTTGCCACGTGTTTCCTTTCCATTTGTGCAGTCCCTCCAAGTGTCTGCGTGGGCCCCATCTTTGTGTGGTCCTTTGGCCCCCCTTGGCTCCCCTTTAGGTCACAACGTTGTGATACTAGGAAGTAAATTTTATTCTAAAAGTGAGTTATGTCCCCCTTTCCCTCCCCTTCTTATTTACAAAAAACTATAGAAGGCAAAATTGAGAAAAATAGAATATTCTAATTAGCCATGCCTAATTAGGAATATTACACAATACATACCTTTTGTAACAATGGTACACCATGTAGATCAAAATATTTCTCCATCTGTAGTATGCAATTTACTGGATCCTTTCCATCAAACTTGCTCGTAACGCCTTTTCTTGATTTCAGGAGCTCGATTGTTATGAAACCAGCTCACAAAAAGATAGAAAAGATAGTTGAACGCCTTAGAATTCAGCCTCTTCGAGGGGGCGACCTCCTTTACATTACACAAATGAACAATTCTTGGATGATACAATGACAAGACCTCCTTTCTCTATATAGGAGTCTAAGGAGTCATAATATAATCAAAACTGACATAAAAATAATAATGTAAGGGCACAATAATAACAATAGTGAGCTTCTATGGGGCACAATAGTAATAATATGGGGACTACATGGGTACAACAATATAATAAGGGAGTTGGACTAATAACAATAAGGGGTTACACTAGTAGTATAGGGGCCTAACATGCTCCTCTCCTTCAAAAAGTGTCGTCCTCAATGCTTGAGTAGTTCTTGATGCTTCTGTAGAATATTCTTGTCCTCCCATGTGGAATCTTCAGCGAGTAAGTTCTTCCACTTGATGAGATACTCTGAAATTGATCGATTTCGTAGTTGTTGGGTTCTTGTTTCTGTGACTGCTCCAAGTTCCAATATGATTTTTGTGCTTAAGCATATGGGTGATGAACCTATTTTCCGTGAACAAGAGGATTTTGGATCTAATGTCCTTGGGCATAAGGTTGATACACTTGTTTCCCTTGGACATAGGGATTTTGTACCTACTACCTTTAACCAAAAGGATTATGAACCTAGTGACCTAGGGCATTAGGGTTTTGTACTTGATGCCCTCGGCCATAAGGATTTTGGACCTGTTGACCTAGGACATTAGTATTTTGGGCCTACTACTGTAGGACTTGACCTTGGCCCTACCCTTGCAAGGGTTACCACTATTGATATGTATGCAAGGGTTGTTATTTCCCTGGTTGGTTTTGATGTTGCAGGGGTTGACCTTGTGGTTGCGAAATTTGTCCCTGAGGTTGCAGAGGTTGGCCCTGTGAGGAAATGGGATGGGAGGTGTGTGGAGCATATTGCATTTGCAACTACACGGTTTGTTGCAACTATTGCAACGATTGACCTTATGAATGTTGCAATTGACCTTCCTGTGAGATCATTTTCCCTTGTGGTTGCATGGGTATCCCTTGCTAAAACAAAGGTTGTCCTTGCGTAACAAAGGATGCCCTTGTTGTTGCAGAGGTTGTACTTGTTGTTGCATGGGTACTTGAACAGTGCTTGGGAAATTTCCAAACTAAATCTGGCCATAGCCACCGTGGAAGGTGGATGAGTGAGGTTGAATGTACTGTCCTGACTGAAGGGTGTAAGTTTGATTAACCATTCCTTGAGAACCATATGGAACATAAGGAGTTTGTTGTTGAACTTGAGCCTCATAAGGCTGCTAATACTGAACATTTCTCAAACCAGACAGACCAACGGGATTCTGAACCTGTTGGTACTGGTCATTCCTTGTTCCATTAAGATCAATAGGGTTATGAATGACACCGGAATAAGGTTGGTTCATACCAACCATTTGAGCTTGTGAGCCGCTCACGTTGGTGGCACCTGACACCATAGAGACATTCAAGTTATGACACTACGTGGTGACTTAGCTTGGCCATCGACTTGAGTTATGGAGGAACTGATAGAGACATTCTTCGAAACTACTGGTTGTTCCTGAAGTGTAACTGGGATTGATGATACAAGGGCATTCGGAATGGTGGGTTGCATTAGGACTGAGGTAAAAGCCTATTCGAAAGTCATGTTCACAATGAATGGACCTAAATCAGGCATGGCAACTAATGCACAAACAAGGTTATGATAAAATGATGAGGCACTAGGTGTACCTAAAACCAATTGCACCAAAGACACATAGTTGGATGGAAAACTAGCAGAAATACCCCCTATATAGGGGAAACCTTCACGAGGAAAAGGATGTTCTTCCTCCTTGACAGTGTTTGGAGTGGAAACTTTAGACTCATCTGGAGAGGTGATTGGAGCATCACCTTTGGTTTCCATATCCGGAAACAAATGACGATGACTGGATGAAGAAGTACAACATGATAATTTCAAAGGAACACCCAGCTGGACATAAGGACTATAAGGACAGTGATATCACAATAGGGTCAAATAGAGGGTTGAGAGGGTATATAACCAGTTCAAGATGATCATCAATCGTTGACGAGTCCTCTGGCATTTGAATAGGATTGTCTAGAGATTCTGGGCCAAGATCAACATATGACCCAATATCGAAGGTAGGCAGAGGAAGAGGTGACAAAGGTTGAATGCTTAGAATAATTTTGACACCTTCATCCTTGAGTGACTCTGGTAACTCAGGAAACAGCTCGGACAATCTTTCAGACATAGGAGAGGAAGAGGAACTAGGTGAACCAGATGGTTCAGCCTCAATGACCTTGTCTTAGTCGACAAAAAAATTAACTTCAAGGCTTTAAAATGTTTTTAAGGGAAACTCATGATTTGATCTCAAAAATACTAATGGGGTGTTATTGAATCGCGGGAAATCAATTATTAAGATGCATAAAAAGCTATTTCTCCTTCATTTTTTAAGAGTCGAGAAAGAAGCAAAGATGACTATCGCTTTCGATTAGAAATGAGCACGATAGGACAAGTGATTGATTGATATTTCAAGTTTAATTAGTCAAGAATATCAAATGACTCCTCTGGATGATCTAGGTAAATAGGATTACCAGGCAAGCATGAACTGTAGAAGACCTCCCAATGAACCAAGAAGTACGAGCAGGAAATCTCCCCGAATGCTTTGTTCGGTCTATCATGTTTTCAAGGTAGTCGACTCGTCTTCCTAACCATAAAGGATTGCAGCCTAGAGGGGTCTGTTGTTATATACTCGATGATACGCGGAGCACAAATCTATGCTAGCGATGTCTAATGCTGAAGCTAATGACAACTGCTTTGTTTTAAGATGTTGAAACACGCCTCTAGACTAGACCTTCTAGATATGATTGTTAAGTGTCAAATATTCCTTAGGTTAATTGAATTCATTTTAAAGTAGATCTTGAGTTAGGTTTCAATCTTCAGGTCTTAGCGATGCAAAATGAAAAAAAATTAAATGCAACTAAATGAGACAAGACCCTTTCAATTAGATGAAATGCCTACACTAGAGAGGGTAGAAACTACACAATGAAATGAAAAAAACGAAGCAACTGAAAGAGAAATGATCTTTTACTACCTTACTTTTTCGAAAAATAAACTAATGAAAAATGGATTCCAATTTCTAATTTCCTAACAAGCACATATCTAACAGTCCTTTTGAAAGCAAAAATATTTCTTTTGCTTTTTCAAATTCCAATGCAATTCTAGTCTTTTAGTGATGCAAGCTACAATAGCACAATGATACAACAAACTATAATTTCATACTTTTTAATGAAACAGTGAAATAAACTTTTCTCATACAACACTTCAATGAATTTTTTTTGAGACAATCAACTCTTCAAGAAAATGAAAACAAGAAAAAGAGAGGCTCATTCATACTAATGAAGTGCCGACTTTACCAAAAACAAGACAAGCAACATAATCCATGCTAGAAACGCAACATTTAGACAAGCAAACCAAAAATTTTGAGACTTGTGCAATAGAGGTCAAAGTTGTAAAAGGACTGCAAATGAAATAAAAGGAGTAAACACACCTACAACTTCACTTTCTTAGTTCACAAATAGTTGAATGGATGACAATTTAGATGCCCTAGTGTCACTAACCACCCAGTGACTCAAGAAGTCAAGCAGAAAGATGAAAAGGCAACAAGCAAACAAAACCAAATGAAAAGTAGCTTTCTAGTCAAGGAGAAAATAGTTTAAAAGGCTTACAGGATCAAAATCATAAGAGCAAAACATATTGGCCAAGATTGGCGAAAGACCCTAATCTTCACTTACAAGCATCGACGTGACTTCTTAATTAATAACAAGCACCACAGGCTAGTCGGTACGACTATTTCTCAACAACTCACATTGATCAGCGCGACTTTTAGTGGATTAGGTGCGTTGAATGAGGGAGCCAAGAAAAAAATAATATTTTTTTAAACAGGGACTAGATCTGCTGCTATGAATTTCAGACTTAAGCTGGTAAGTAGAAGGAAAGAAATAGAACCAAAAGGAATAAAGAGAAATAGAAAAGTTGACATGAAATCATGAAATTGATGACAAAGAAAATGATGGGTTCCCCAGTATGGTCGCTAACCTATGGTGAAGTAAAATTTTAAGTACGGACACAAATAAATTCCTCTAGCCCAATAATGGCTCTAGCCAAATGATACATTTTATGGAAGATTTCTTTAGGTTAGAACCAATTAAGAGGGCCTACCTTTTAGTACGCTTATCCTGTTTGAGGATGTCCTTGTTTGCTCGATCCAGCTATCTCTCGCTTCCTTCTTCAAGAACCTAAAACAAGTAAACAACAAAAAATGACAATCATGATAATAGACAAATTGTAATTCAACCTACTTACTGATCTATCCTAATGATGAGCCACGGTGGATGGCTCGAAGCGTCGATGCAAACAATTATGAATGCGAGAACTCCAGAAGAAAACTACACACAAAGCACTGATCGTAGAAGCCTAAAAAAAATAAGTCAAAAAACATTAATCCATGAATATGTAAGATGACAAATCATGTAGGAAATCAATCGATAGTTGCATATATATTGAATCAATGAGATATTACAACCATTTTCTTGATGTTGATGTTTTCCTCTGACAAGAAGAGGTTCCCACACACTTTTGGTAGCATTCCCTGATCGCCTCAATCAAAAATAGTTTTAGGGCTCTTCCTTTTATGCATCACTCCGAACCAAATCAAACTTCTCCCTCACACAACTAGATAGCTACAACTATGAATAGATTGTTCTTTACTCCAAACCAAAATAGCACTAGCACACCAACATTAACAATAGTTTGTGCTTGGGAAAATGGGAGGTTTATATAGGATGAATGGATGGGAGATGGATCCTCTTCTCATGGCAGAAGGTCTTATCCCTTGAGGTAGTTCCATCATTACAGGGGAGAGGAGCCCAAACTGACATCCTCGACCCCATCCGACCAATCCATTTACCAGACTTCCACTACAAAGCTTCTATAGCTAGAAGCTTGGCTCTTAATTTAAAAAACTTTCCATAATAGGACCAGCTTGGCTAGAACATAGCTTAGTCACTCTAGTCATTGCTAGGGATAGTGTTAATCTCTACACATTGGTGAGAGGAAGATGAGGGCCATTAGCGTTGGTCTTACAAACTAGCCAAAACAGAAGTTTCACAGGAAATAGTGCAAAAGGGAATTGATCTGCTCGTGAAGATGGACACAATGGGGGTGTCTTCATGAAGCGAAAGCATGTAGGGTCCACTATAGAGGTCCTCTAGGATCAAGGCATGGGGAGTACAGGGACAGTGACAAAATTTTGTGTAACACTTTGTTGGAGGGAGCTTGGACAGTATTGTAATGCACCTTTTTTTCTCCACTACACATAGCTAGGATATCTCTTTGGAGGAGTAGGTAGTTGTGTTTGTAACATTCTGCTATAGGGACTAATGGTTTGACATGGATGTATTTTATGACTGGTACTTATACTTCTTAATATAACAGAGCCAACACATTTCATACATGTCATATTGTATTCCACTATCCTATTTATTTTGAATGGTATATGTATTCGTTTGCTTATGCAAGCATGTATGGACTACTATGTATGAATCTTACTGAAATGTGTTGATTGGTCTAACCATCACATTAGATTGTTAGCTAAACTTTTTTTGAGTTTGTAATGCATCTTCGCTCTTGTGTTCCCTTCCGAGCCATGTGCTCTCATAGGTTTCCAAGGGGTGCACTCACCCAAATCTTTGTTTGTTAGAACCTCTCATGCCCCTTCCTTATCTTACTGTAACTGTGAAACCCTTACTACAAACAGGGACATCTTACTTGCCTCTGTCAGAAATCGTGGTCAAGGCATTACCGTACGACCCACTATTGGAACTCCTACACCAAAAGATCTGAGGTCTAATTGAGATTTCTTATTGGGGATACCCCGGGAAGAAAACTTGATTAGTTCCAACATAGACTATTTTTCTTATTAATTTCCGTTTAAGGCCCACGACTAGCTTGTAATTTAAAAATGTTGTCTTCTCTGGAATTTTCAGGCCTTCAGCCTTCCTCACTTTATGAAAGTATTAATATTTTTAACATAATGAAGGTCTTTGGCCCTACGAAGTTATTAATAGTATTTACATTTCCATATAAGCTAATGCATTCTCTTCAATGGATTTAGGGATTGTTCATTATCAATTAGTTTTTACTGGCTATCCTCATCAAGGGTTTATACGACATTGTTAAATTTATTGATTTTTTAAATTTTCTGTTATTTCTTTTGCCAGCAGAAACTTTATTGGTAATTACTATCTATTTCTCTCATAATATTAGAATGTGGTGTTTATTTTTCATATTTATTGATAGCACCAATGTTTTGTAGGGTTTTTCTATATTACTTGTTTAACTACCTCCTAGCCTCCAACCTTGTCTTGGATTCAAGAGTGTAGTTAACCTAGGATTAAGGCTTGTTACAACACCTTGACTATCCTAGATAAGTAGAGAGGCTTCCTTGAAGTATATATACCATCAATCCATTGATAAAAAAGGTTACGAAGGTGCTTTACAAGCTAAGTTGATTTCAAGGTTGGTTAGGATTTGTAACTCACTGTCACTCTTGAATACTACACCTAATCCAATGTTTACATAGAATAATTCCCTACTAGGAGAAAATACTATTGCAATGAGAGAAGTGTTTGGAACGACACTTAAAACCTTGTGATTTAGATCTTATACCCCACCCTTCTAATTAATTTTTCTATTATATTATGTTTTTTTGCATGAATACTTGTGGCCAATTACAATGTTTTCAAGTCTACATTGAATATCATTGTTGATTTATAGTAGACTTTTTTTGTTATTCACTCATTAGAAAACTTTACTATAAATTAACTCAGTTATAATCATTAAGAGGCTTATAGCAAATTGTCTCTCTTTATTAAAGTGTAAGGCTTTTGCAGTAAACTAACTCTGTTCTTTTGTAGTAAAAGTATGGTGTAGCAACAAGTTCCAAATTCATAAATGAAACATGTTTTCTTTATTATCACACATCGATGATCCATCGTCAATATTATTTTAATAGTTAATGCAACTATCACGAGATAAATCTTAATAAGGAAATCGTACTTATCTGTAAACTTTGTAAATAGTCGAGAAGACAGAGTAAGGATGAGACTACACCTACCTTCCAACGGAATTGACAATTACATCTAAGTTCCCCCACTAGATTCCACTTATAGTACTGTTAGGATCCTGCAACCATAAGAGGTTCACTCATTCTTCATACCTCAAGACCCTCCTTGTCCAGTCTGGAACATCATATTATATAAATCTAGGAAGACCCTCAAGACAATCCCAACTCAAAATTCAATCTCTTTCTTTTCTTCAAGTGGTTCCTCCTTCTGGTCGTTAACCGCTCACTTTCCCCTCCTTAGATATTTTATTTATGGGGTCAAGGCAATAAAATAAGGTAATTTCCTACCTAACTGTATAGAAGTTTTGAATTAGTTATTGATTTTACACCCATAATCATCTTCTCAAAAACTTATTTTAATTTCTTAAATTATAAGAGTACTTGTTGTCAACTTTTGTTTTCTTTACAATATTTTTTCTATAAAAACACTTTAAAGTAAATAACAGTAATTAAAATTTACTTTTGAATATGAGGGTGCTACACCTAACCTACTCTATACTAGTATACATAGCCTAGCCTAACGTATTGTTGCCTAACCTAGCCTAACAGACTGTTGCCTAAATTAGCTTACTCTAGCCTAGTATAACCTAACATAGGATAGCCTAATCTAGTCTAGCCTACCCTAATCTAGCATATCTTGTTCTGGCGTAGCTTAGATTAGCTTACTCTCGGTCATCCTAGCCTAGAATAACGTAGATTAGCCTATTCTATCATAGAATACCCTAGCCTAGTCTAGTCTAGGTTAGCCTACTTATCCTAGCCTAGTATACTATTGCATAACCTATCCTACTCTTTGTTATGATAGCCTATGACTTCCTAAGCAAACTTATCCTAGTCGAGTCTAGCCTAGCATACTCTAGTCTAGTCTAACTTACCCTAGCCTAGCGTGCTCTACCCTAGATTCCTCTATTCTAGACTAGTATAATCTAGCCTAATCAAGCCTATCCTACTCTAGGCTAGCCTAACACACTTTAACCTAGCCTAGCCTAAGATAGCCTAGTCTACTCTAGCCTATCCTAACCTAGCCTAACTTGGCCTAGTCTAATCTAGCTTATTCTATCATAAACTACCCTTTTCAAACCCGGCCTACCCTAGCCTAACCTAGCCTAGCCTAATCTAGCCTATTCTATCATAAACTACCCTTGTCGAACTTAGCCTACCCTAGCCTAGTCTACTCTAGGTTAGTCTACTTAGCCTAGCCTAGACTACTATTGTCTAAGCTATCCTACTCTTTGCTTGAGTAGCCTACGTTTACCTAACCCGACTTATTCTTGTCTAGTCTAACCTAGCCTACTCTAGTATAGTCTATCTTAGTCTACCCTAGTGTGCTCTCGCAGAGACTCCTCTATTCTAGACTACCCTAGTCTACCCTACTCTAGCCTAATCTAGCCTGGACTACTTTAGCCTAATCTAACATACTCTAACTTATCCTAGCCTAAGTTATCCTAGTCTACTCTAGGTTATCCTAGCCTAACCTAACCTAGCATAGCATAGCCTAACCTAACCTAGCCTAGTCTAATCTAACCTAGCCTAACCTAAGCTAGCATAGTCTACTCTAGCCTAGCCTAATATACTCTAACCTAGCCTAGCCTATCCTAGCCTAGTCTAATGTAGCCTAGCCTAACCTAATCTACCCTAGCCTAGTATACTCTAGCTCAGCCTAGCCTAGAGTAGCCTACTCTAGCCTAGACTAACCTAGCCTAACCTAACCTATGTTAGCCTAACCTAACCTAGCCTATCCTACTATAGCGTAGCCTACTCTATAGTATCCTACTCTAGCGTACTCTAGCCTAACATACTCTAGCCTACTATAGCACAACCTATTACCCTAGTGTACTCTAGCCTAACCGCCTCTAGCCTACTATACCCCAACACTCCCTACTCTAGCATAGCCTACCCTAGTTCAAGGCTATTATAGGTTAGCCTATTTAGCCTAGCATAGCCTACTATCGCCTAACCTATCCTAGTCTTTGCTAGGGTAGCCTACATTTTCCTAACCCTAGTTATCATAATCTAGTCTAGCCTAGTCTACTCTAGTTTAGTATAGCTTACACTAGCCTATCGTACTCTCGGCGAGACTCCTCTGTTCTAGACTACATTAGTCTAGCGTAGCCTACTCTAGCCTAGTCTAACATACTCTAACTTAGCCTAGTCTACTCTAGGCTAGGCTAGCCTAACCTAACCTACCATAACCTAACCTAGCATAGTCTAATCTAACCTAGCCTAGCCTAAGCTAGCATAGTCTACTTTAGCCTAGCCTAATGTACTCTAACCTAGCCTATTATAACCTAGCCTAGTCTAGTGTAGCCTAGCCTAGCCTAATCTAATCTACCCTAGCCTAATATACACTAGCTTAGCCTAACCTAGTCTAGCCTACCCTAGCTTAGCGTAACCTAGCCTAGCCTAAGCTAACCTAGCCTAACCTAACCTAACCTACCCTAGCTTAGCCTACCCTAACCTCGCCTAACCTAGCCTATGTTAGCCTGACCTAACCTAGCCTAACCTACTCTAGCATAGTGTAGGTTTACCTACTCTAGAATACTATAGCCCAACTTATTACTCTAGCATACTCCGGCATAACCGCCTCTAACCTATTATAGCCAAACACACTCTACTCTACCCTAACCTACTCTAGCCTACCCTAGCCTACTCTAGCTTATCCTACTCTAGCCTAGACTAACCTAGCCTAAACTAGACTAACCTACCCTACTCTACTCTAGCTTAAACTAATCTTGCCTAGCCTAACCTATCTTAATCTACTTTGGCCTAACCTAGCCTAACCTACTCTAGGTTAAACTAGCTTAGTCTAGCCTACTCCAGTGTAGCCTAACCTACTGTAGCCTATTCTAGTCTATCCTGTTCTAGCCTAACCTACCCTACTCTACTCTACCCTAAACTACTCTAGCCTAGCCTAATCTAGCATAGCCTAACCTACTATGGCCTAGCCTAACCTAATCTTGCCTAACCTACTCTATCCTAGCCTGACATACTAGCCTTGCCTAGCCTAGCCTAGCTTACGTTAGGCTAGTCTAGGCTAGCCTAGCTTATTCTAGCCTAGCCTACTCTAGCCTAGCATAGCCTATCCTACTCTAGCCTATCTTGACCAACTCTAACCTAGCCTACTCAAGCCTAGGTTAACCTACCCTAGCGCAGTCTAGCCTAGTGTAGCCTAGCATAAGCCAGTGCAGTTTAGCCTAGAATATCCTAGACTAACCTAGACCCTAGCATAATTTTGCCTAGCCTAGCCTAATCTAGCATAGCCTAACCTACTCTAGCATAGCTTAACCTAGCCTAACTATCCTATCCTACCCTAGCCTAGACTATTCTAGCCTAGCATAGCCAAGCCTACTCTGGACTACTCTAACCTAGCCTACTCTACCCTACTTTGGCCTAGCCTACTCTAGCTTACTTTAGCCTAGCACAACCTAGGATAACCTAGCCTACCCTAGCCTAGCCTACTACATCCTAGCTTATCCTACTCTAGCCTACTCTATCCTTGCCTATCCCACTCTAGCCTATAATAACCTATGCAACTCTAGCCTACTCTAACCTAGCCAAGCCTAACGTATCCTAGCCTAGTCTACTCTAGATGAACCTACACTTGCCAAGACTAAGTTAGCCTAGATTACTCTAGCCTAGCCTAGCCTAGAGTACTCTAGCCTACCCTACTCTCCTCTAGCATAGCCTACTCTAGCCTAACCTACCCTAACCTACACTAGCATGGCCTAAACTAGTCTAACCTAATCTAACCCAACCTACTCTAGTAGAGTCGAACCTAGCCTAACCTAAACTAACCTACCAACTTTAGCATAGCCTAGCCTACTTGATCCTACTCTAGCCTAACCTAGTGTAAGCTAGCCTCACCTAAGCAAATGTAACCTAATCTAACCTAACCTCGCCTAACCTATACTAGGCTAGCCTAACCTAACCTTGCCTAACGTAGACTAGGCTAGCTTAACCTAACCTAGCCTAACCTAGTCTAACCTAACCTAACCTAA